>VYXD01030798.1:1388780-1408123 GCA_013397195.1 Hylia prasina | reverse complement strand
GCTCAGCAACCAAGGTCTGTCATCTCAAAGCTCGTTTTCATCTCAATTTGGCTCGCATTCTCTGCACTCTCCACATAGGGCCTTCTTATTTTATCTTCCCCAACACCCGACCCTCTCCCCCTTCCCAGAGGACGTACCTCCCCGGTTGTGTGCTACAGAGGAGCCCCGCTGGTGCTGCCAAGCCACGCTGCTTTCTGCTGCTGTCTCGGGCTTTTTCGCTGCATTCTAACCCACATTCCCTGCCTGCTGCAGGACACCCCACTGCTCCCACTCCAGCTGTGGAGTTTCTGATACATTTCCTTTGCTACTCTGGGGTCTGCTCATCCCTGCAGTCCCAGCTGCCACTCCGAGGTTCCTGCTGCAGCCCATTTAGCCGCTCGGCCTGCCCGCCATCACCGCGTGAGGGAGGCCAAGCTTACGCCACAGCGTCCCCTGCAGGCACGGGGGACTCATCGCAGTGACCCTGCCCGGCTGGGAGCCAGCAGCGCCCCTGCTGGCCGTGACTGGAACTGCACCCAAGGGGAAAGTGCCTGCAGCTGAGAGCAGGTTTTTACTGGGTGTCTGGTTTGGTTTGTTGGTGCTGCTGTTGTTGTTTGTTTGCCTTGTTATGTACATATACATACTAGTAAAAAACTGTTATTCATTTCCCCATATCTTTGCCTGAAAGCCCCTTAATTTCAAATTTGTAATAATTTGGAGAGAAGGGGGTGATATTTTTTCCATTCCAAAGGAGGTTTCTGCCTTCCTTGGCAGATACCTGTCTTTCAAACCAAGACAATGTGTAAAAGTCAGCCCAAGTCCTTCCATGTATTGCTAAAGCACCTTTGTATTTTTCAGACTGAATTCTTCCAGGTGATCTTTCTATTAGATTTATCTATTTCTGTAGCTCTGGGAACACAACTATTTTATAATATAAAATATTGTAAAATATTGTCAAAGGACAGAGTAAAAGGTCAGAGTTTTATGTTGGAGACTTGGCAAATCAAAATTTACTTTTGTATGATTTTAAAATTTAACCACTTTTCCATCAATTTATTCAGTTGTGCAAATTCCCTTGGGATCTGAAACCTAAATCTTTTTTATCTCATATCTGACAGCCTGGAATAAAAATATTGCAATTGCAGCTTACTGTCATTTACACTTGATGAAATGAACACGAAATGAGTGTAAAATTGATTGGGAAACAGTGTTCAGACAACAGTAGGTACAGACCAATAGTTTTGTTTCAAATAGGAAGAAAGTATTGACTGGGTTTTGCAAAAACACTGTGTTTTTATTACTAACTTGGATAATGGAATACAGTACACAATTTTAGGTCTGAAGATGATGCCAGGCAGTCAGGGTGGCAAAGATGCTGAAGGACTAGGATTGAAACCAATATGGATATGGGAAAGAGATCTGAAAAAAACAGAAGCAATTCAGTAACAACCCATGAAAGATGGTACATCGGAATAATCACCTGCATAACTGGAGGCACTATAGTTTAGGTAACAGTTTTGAAAAAAAGAATTTGACATTGATATCACATGAAAAACTCAAGATGAATCAACAATATTTTAAAATAGCAAGCACCGGTCCATTAACAGGAACAGGATAGGTAGGTAAAATGAGGAAAATAATCATGCTGCTCCATGCTCTATTAATAAGATATTTTCTCTGTCACTGTTTCTCATTTTGAGCATCGTATTTGAAAGGAAAAGTGACCAAGAGATGAAACACAATCTAGAGCATGGTAGGGCAATGGTAGAAAATGTCACATAAGGAAGGGGATATTTCTAGCCTGAGACAGCAAAGACTGAGATGAGATATTGTAAAAAATACCTTTCTTTCAAAAATGAAGGGAATATTCTGTTCTCCGTATTTAGCAGGGCTCAAATGCAAACAATGTGCCTCAGCTGTAGCAAGGGAGAGTTAAATTAAGCATCTTGGAAAATGTTTAAAATTAAGATGCTCTGCAATAGGTTTGCAATAGGTTGCTGGGACAACTGTGAAATCTCTAACACTGGAAATTCATTAGAAGCATGACAAAGTTCTCCATTTTCTTATCATCATGGGCTGTGGTTTGTGGATTCTAATTCTTGCTATTGCACAGACCTATTACATGGTGCCAAACAAGGAGCAAATCTGCAAATAGGGTGGAACATTTCTGTAGTTTTGGTTGTTCATGCACCTGGCCTTAAAGCCTTAGGCATCCAAAGAAGGCAAAAGAGCGAGAGGCAGGGATAGAACCGTGAATAAAGACGTTAAAATCCTGGCAGATTACAGGGATCTTTTTTTTAGAGACGCTAAAATATCACAACACTTGCTGTTTACCCTTTGCATCTATGCTGCAATCTGAGGAGGTGTAAGCTCTGTTTGACACCTTCTCAGCTGATGGGGCATTCAGAACTCTCTGTGCCTCACTTGCTTTTCCTGCTGACTTGCTTTGTGTGCTATATGTACCATGGTATATTTGGCTAACAGAAGAATTTGATGAACTAAGAAAAAAGATACTAGAAAGGAAAAAAAAGAGGGGGAAGGGTCCTGCAGGTGTGGATGGAGAGCAGAAAGCCAAGGGAAAGAAATTATATGGGGGACATTTATGGATATGAAAATACAGGATTTTAAAAGCAGCTTTTGGTGATTTTGTAGATGTAGAGAAACAGCTTGTACTGAGAACACATAGAAGATTAGCTATTAAGGTTGATTGTTAGGTAGTTACTAGGAAGAAGTCATATAGGTAAGATGCATAATGTTGAAGGCCAGCAAACTGATAAAGCAGAACTTTGTGGCTGGGGAGCTAGCAAGAACCAGGCTTGTGGTTTGGCCAGGGTAAACTGACCTGAGAACTAGCCAAATACTTACTGCACCTGCCCAAAAGGAGGCGTCAAGAAGAGGACGTCAGGAGGAAGATGATTTACTTCATCAGAAGCCCCTGGCCCACAACCACCAGAGGAGACTGTGCAGCTGCAGAAAGATCTTTGAGCTAATTTTAATATGAAGTGAGGTTAGGTGGGGCTAGGTAATGAATATGTAAAGGCATAATGTGAAATCTAATGCATATGTAATACCTTAGAGATAAATAACTGAGAAAAAGTTACCAGAGCACACGTGATTTGGAGGAAATATCCCCCTGTGTGTCCCAGCTGGAAATAAAACATACCTGCTTTACAATTTTCTAATTGTAAAGTCCTTATTCTACTCTTCAGAACAAGCTGACACAAGCAGTCAGCACAGAACAAAGTCTACCTTTGTAAAACTGCAGGAATTTTCATGGAAAATGTATTATTTGTTAGAGTTTTTTCAGCTGAGGAAATGAATGACTACTAAACAATTCTTAAAGATAATGATCTGGGTACTTTCAATTTTAAATTGGTCTTCTTTACAAGTAGATTATTATTTTGTAGACCACAAAAGGGTTCCTGAGCAATAACTTATTGCAGAACACAGCACAGCACTGCATGAGTAGAATTAACATTTGAACAGTTGGTGGTAAAAGCACAGTAAAAGGCTAGCCACACTTCTTTGGATTATTTTGTAAAGTGAAATTCATTCTTGTGCAAAATACCAGATAAAAAATCCAGAAGCAAAGTCTCCATTGATTTTAGTAGAGCAGAATCCATTACTGAGCACGAATCCAGCCAAATCCAATGTGTAGAGCCAAAGTGCCATGGGCTGCTTGCCAAAGAGTAATGCCCCTGCCTAGGAGCCTAGGACAGACAGACTGACCTTTTCAGTGTCTGCCATCTCAAATAAGACTGTCAACAATAATGATAACTAGGGATCAAACTACCCATCTGCTATGTAAGGCTGAGAAATGCAGCTGTCTGGATGCTATTTACAAAGAAATGTGTTTAACTTAGAGCTAAGTATTTGCCCAAATGCAATAGTTCAGAGGAAGGTCTGTCACTTTCTCTTGGTCTTGGTGTTGTTCATTACTTCATGCAAGAGGGGCACTGTCAGTACACTGTGAACAGAGTGCTGAAGAAGCATCACCCAGCAAATTACAGATATATTCACTGAGATGGGCAGAAACTAGCTAGGCCTGCTTTGGAAAAGGGTGACAGGATGTCAGCCAGAGGCATCTTCCACAGTAAATTACTCAGTGAATCTCTGAACTGGTGGTTCTGGACAGCATTCTCTCTGTCTAGTTCTGTCCCTGGGCACTAAGGGCAGACCACAGGACACCCAGAGGTTAATGACCAGCAATTGCTGCTACTGCAGCACTAAGGACTCTTCTGAACACTACTCAGTGTCTCCCTGACCATTGCAGAGACGAGAACAATGATGATTCCAACCTTTTGAATGCTAACAAACTTAGAACAGCACCCACGGCTCAGACCATCAACTCGTTGCCTCATTTAAATAGACGAACAAATACAACTTCAAAGTTCTTTAATTTGAGCTGTGACTACTCACTAATAAGACAAAAACTCTGGTGAGCTGGAGAAATTACTCTAAGGTAAACCTGAGTTAGGATAAAGAGGAGGCTTTCTGCAGCTCCAAGCAATACATGTGAAAGTTATGTAAGGTCATTTTCATTTTTCTTCATGTGCACCTTTTTCTTCTAAGGATATCAGAAAGCAAGGTTAAGTTTTCTCAGGTAAGACAAACAAAAAACACAGACAGTGATCTATGACTTTAAAAGGGGGAATAGCTTTGAAAAGCATTTCGAAAGATAACATTAGTGAAAACTAAGCCATCTTGCCCCTCTGGGAGATTCTGCATGTACCTAATAGGAAATCCATTTGAGTCCAGAAATTGCACCCTTGCTTGGAAAGCGTTGATCCTGCCTTTCATCAAATTTACCCTTTATAGAAAGCTAGGCAACCTGTGGAAAATAATATTTTATTTAAAACATATCTCACTATTGTGCGTCTCAAAATCTTTGCAAATTTACATTTAGTCTCTTATCAAAAATAATTTCAAATAATGACAACTGAAGGCACATATTAGAGCGAAACTGTAGAAAACCGAAATATAACTTAGTGTATGTATTCTACAAGGTTGTTTTTAGACTTACTTATGGTCTTAAAATTCTGCAGTGATGTGGATTTTGTCTGGTTTGACATAAAACAGCTCTATAAACACAGACTGTATCAAAAAGCTTCTGACTACTTGGACATGAAACATCATTCTTTGTGTTCACAGTTTCTCTTAAATTTAATAAAATACAAGACGATGTTGGTCCATCTTGATGAGCAATGGCTTTAATTTTCCTACTGAAATGTGATCTTTTAAGAAATAAGCAGAGTATTATGTAGATATTGTTGCCAACAGATATTTGGAAAATAAGGAGTAAGGAAAGGATTGTATTCTTATTTCCTGGATTAAGCAAAAAACTACTGTGAACATTCTCAAGCAGACACATTGTACTTGTGTGTCTGGCAGTATTTTTTCTGCCCAGGGGAAAAAAACCCCTTGGTGATTCTCCACAGCTTGCACATGAAATTAGACAAAATAAGTTTACTACTTCTTGAAGAATCTAAGAAAGTGCTGTGTTAACCCAGTGTTAACAGCTTAAATTAAAAACCAGAAGATTCCAACTGTATTGCTTGGAAATGCTGACCCTTCTCTAAGCTCACTGAGCTTCTGTTCCCAGCGTGGGGGCAACGGGGCGGGGGGTCACACAAACAGCTTCGCTTCCACAGCTGTTGGAGAGGAGTCATCCAAACAACTTAATACCCTCCACCTCCAGAGAAACTTTATTCAAATATAATGTTAATTTCGAAGCTCTTTTCCCAACCTGACCTTTATCTCTTGAGCAATTCAGTCAGACAAATGGAGCTGGTTTTTTTATGCCTATCCCAACCTTCTCTTTATTCTTCAGTTTTCAAATGTGTCAAATATAATTATAACTGACAGAAGCTAAAATTAAATCAAACAAAATGTAAACATTGTTTGTGTTATTTGGTTGATGCAAAGCTTTCACCATAAAATGCTTTTAGTTAAATTAATTCAGCTATTAGAGTGCTGCAGCACAGAAGCTTTCCTCCAACTGTTTGAACTTTTTAGGGACACTGTCAGGTCATCTTAGATTCAAAACCTAATACATGGCTGGGGTTCTGAAATTGCCTAAGGGAATGAGATACCTGACTTCTACTGAAAGTCGTTTTGTGGTGGGAAGTTAATTGACTTCCAGCAGGAATTAAATGCCTTTGAAGAGTCTATTGATGTCCTTGCAAAAAGAAGCCCATGTCCTTCATGGAGATAAATGAATGTAACTGCTTTCACACCCACCTACCAGCAAAGTGCCTGATGGACACATTTTACAAAACCTAAACAGGCAAGAAAACCCTAAGAGCTACCTTTACTTTCATTTGATTTATTTTGGTTAGCACTAGATATTTCCTTTCAATGTAAAATAATTTTAATGTTCAATGTTATTATTAAGTTGTGGCATAACTAAAATGTTAAATTTCAGCAGATTACTCCATTAAGGATTTTCAGTTTCAGCCTGGCAGGCTGCAACCTACAGTTTAACCCACTGATTTTAGTGGTACTCTTAACTTTATAAAGGGCAGGGTCAGAATCTCAATGCATCCAGTTTTCCCCCAAGCAATTCTGCCTTAAAAACCTCACTCCCACATCTCAATAGCCACCATGAAAATTCATGGCAGACAGAGAAACTCAGTACTTTTGAAAACAGGTTTCTGTCTTGTTGACTGAGATTTTACTGTTAAGGAATACAGCATTAAAATTTACACAACTTTGAAAATAGATCCCTGACTATCTCCTATAATTCCTCATTGCAACTTTAAAAAGTAATGTAAGAAATGTGATGTTATCTGTATTTTTTTTGTAATTTACTTTTCACACAGGATGGGCATTTGTCACTCCTGTGTTAAATTCTGCTCTTTCTTTGGTATGTGTACATTTGTATCTCAACTTGTTTTGCAAATTTAATATCTTGATATTACATTATGAACAGAGCCTTTGGGGATTTCTCTCTTCAATGCCTTTAGAAAAACAACTGTAGTAGTACTATGGGACTGTAGTCAGAAATTCCTCTCTCTGATCTTAAAAGTCTTATTTATCCGCAGATATTCTCTAAGAATTCTACAGTCTCCTTGGCAAAGTTATCTCCTTCAATGCTGAGCGCAGCTGCTGTAAGGGGAACTCAATGACAAAGTCAGAGGTCTCTCAGGGACAGGATGACATCATGGTACAAGATGGCACAGGGACAGAATATGCTGGTCCTTCATCTCTGGCAATTGACATCTGAATAGAGATGACTAGTGAAGCAATTCCCTCATTATCTTCAGTGGACATGAAATCCAGCCACAAAACCAGTGGAGAGATCTTGCACCTGGCAGACTTGGGTCATGAGGAAGGCAGTGCCTGAGTGAGCAGAAGATCAGGGCTGATCAATGAAAATCGAGCTAGTGTACACCAAAGATCCCTCACAGCCTTGTCAAGTCTCTTTGATAAAGACTATTTATCAGTCCCTTGTTTTCATAACCACAGATGTTTTCAGACCTATTGAAAATAGCTGACAAATATTCCTCTGTGGTGATGAGAAACCAAGGCTTGTAACCAGAAAGAATGCAACAGAGCAAACACAACTGTCTAATATCTTGAAACCATCTGAAGACCCTCTTAATGTTTGCTGTAAAATAATTTTAATGTTCATACTATTTCTGCTAGTTGGCAGAGGAATACATTGGTAACAGTGAGATCTTAGGGTTACAGGCAGTGAACAGAGGTGTTTCTGAATGAATTTGGAAAGACTTCACAGCAGTACTTCTCTGTTTTTATAGCCAAGTATTTTTATTCTGTGAGATTGAGACAAAGAAGGCCTTGGATAAAAAAAATAGAAAAAAGGTGGAAGAGTGTAATGGATCCTGGGCATTATAATTGCATCTGAAATAACTCAGTGGCAATTTTTGCTAATACATAAACTGCCCTGCCCTCCCCAGCCCAAATAAAACTGCTTTTCTCACAGAAGTTAGCGTTTGGAAGCTGATTCAGATTTTACATGGATACAAATATGAAGGGATACTGTTAAGACTATTCCATTGCTGCACAGATGAGTTCAGAATTTGGATTGACGATTTCAGCTTGAAGCTTTCCTTGTAACTAAGAACAGCAGGATTTGACTTTAAATCAGGATTTTTACCCCTAAGAATGTCAAAAGAGCTTGCAATTTTTTGCACTAGTTAAGTACGTTTGTTGAATATCTGGGGTTAGCTTATTATATGAAAAGATTCCAAGTTTTTGTTTTCAAATTCAAATATTGATAAAATAAATATACAAATGTTATTCTACAATATTAGAAACCTAAGTAAAAGAATTCTAGGCCAGAATGGCAGAACTTCAGGCCAGAATGAAGAAAAAGGCTATGATATTAATTCCTAATACAAATGAAACTGAACAGGCTATCTGCATTGCTCTGTATGAGAGAACAACATAATGATGTTCTAAATTTCCTAATACTTCAGTATTCTGAAAGGCTTTCCAGCTGTGAGAAAACATTTAGTCCTGACGCCTACACTATTCTTTTTCCAGGGGATGGGGTCCTTTGTGACCAATTCTGCATATTTACACTCTCATATATTGTTTAGCTTTACTGTGTTGCATGTTTAAAGGAGAAACAGGAATTCAGCCCAGTCTTCCTTAAATTCTTGCTAGATTTTAGGCTAATTGAATCCCTTATTTCTCTAGCTACCTAATACAAAGGATGATTTCACTGGCATTAAAAATCACCTCTTTTCCTGTTCCCATGATCGTCTTGCTGTTATTATTCTTCTCATTGAAATTTCCTTTCTAGGCATAATGAACACTCAGAGCATTTCATTGAGAAAAACAAGGAATTATAACACTTTCTATTTCCCGAATCAAGACCCTGTCATTATTATCACTGAAAGCTAGAGAAACAGATGAAGAATGACAGAGTTACACAAAAGAGAAAAAGGACACTGCCAAAGTGATTCTGTGATCACAGTCATTTATAACACTCTGGATGCTGGCATGGCAATCTAATTGCATACTAAAGCCTGTTGTGTAAACTCAGTTACTAATTGCATTACAGAATGCTGATGCTTCAGTCACAATTAGGCAAATATGAACAGAAATTTGGAAAGTCTTTGATTCTTATTGTGGAATAATTCATACCACTCATCAGTATGTCAATTTTCAATTTAATTTGGCATTTTTGAAGGAGAAAGCCACAGTGATTCAATTCTAGAAGAAAAGGTATCCTTGGAAAAAAATCATGTTTTGCAAATGAAGAAAAGAAAACAAAAGTAGGATAAATTTTTATTCCATCACTTTTGACAGTATCCTCTTATAGGAAAGACTAAATAAATTCTAAAGGCAAAATTCTCTCCGCATTCGCTTTACAATAGCTCCAGAATATACCTGCCAACTTTCATACTATTTTCCATTAAATTAGATCTGCAATATCATAAAGGCTGATTCATCTTTTGGTCTCAGATAAGTCACTTCCATGAAACAGGCATGATGAGAGTAAGACAGAAAGCTCCAAACAATCTCTGAATTAAGAATGTGTTCAGTAGACATACATGGTTTCTTCCCGTCCCACAGATTTCTTATCCTGAAATCACATAATGGAGCAGAACAGAACATGGAAATTTTATCTGAAGGCTAAATTAAAATCTTCCTGCAGTAACCTGCTTGAGGAGCAGAAGGATGGAGAAGAAGGAAGGCTGGGACTGGTACAATGCAAAAACATTAAGTGACAGCCCCCAAAAATGTCAAGAGGTCTTCCATCAGGAGGTATGCTCTTCCTATCATCCCACCCTCTGGTGGTGCTCTCTCCCTAGCTATTTCACTTAATTCGCAAATACCTGTTGAAATGGTTCACACAATTTCACTGCTATTACTGTTACTATTTTACCTATCCACACTTGTCTCTGCCAATCTGTTATTCATAATTGCTAGAGCTCCAACCCCACCAGAGAATCCATTTTGCTTCGAATTAGAGCTCATTTGCCTTGGATACCCATTAGCAGTTTCTGACAGCTGTTTCTGCATGATGGCCAGTGAGACTTTATTGGAGGCCAGGAAGTCTTTCATGGAGATCATCTCTCCTGACAGACGGCGTCCGTCGGTGTCACTCTCGTTGACACCATCAGTCTCGATGGAGATGTTTCTCCGGTTGCGCACATTTCCTGGCATTACCACATTCCTCCGTGAACGAAATAATCTTCTTTGGCATCTGTGGCAGCACTTGCAGGCCAACTTCTTTAATATCCAGTTTATGGACTGCTTGATGACAATAGAGATCACATTAAATAAGGAATAGATGCAGCACACCCCCATGAGTATGAAGACAAAGTTGCCAAAGCGGTAAAGGCCTTGGCTCTCATACCTGATGTTCTGGCTACTGACCAGATCACCAAAACCAATGGTGCTGAAGGCCACAAAGCAGAAGTAAAGTGAGTCGAAGTAACTCCACCCTTCAATTGGTGTGTACATTGCAGAGGCACAGCAGGAAATGATGAGGGATGCTACACATAAAATCAGCATAACATAGTACACAGAGGGCTTCCAGCCTGCCAGGCTGTCCACCTCAGAGGTCCCCGAGCCCCGCCGGCTGTTGTGAGGGAGAACCCCTTTCCTCCTCAGTTGTCTTTCGTGGCAGGACTTCATGATGTAAGCTATGACAGTGATCAAGCGCTCCAGGAACAGGTTAAAGAACAAAATAGTCCCTGCACATCCTATAAGGCCGTAAAATATCAGAAAAATTTTGCCTCCAACGGTGGCTGGGGTGGTCATACCAAATCCTGGAAGACAAAAAACAACAGTTGAAAAAAATAAACCTGTAGGTACCATGTCAGGACTTTTCATCATGTGCAAGACTGATGAACTGGCAGCAAATCCTTGTAGTACAGCTCAGCTTGGAGAAAAAAATACATTCTCCCCAGATGTTACCCACTTGTGCTTGACTATGTCTGAGCTGTAAGGGGAAGGAACACATGCCAGCATTTCCGCTAGAATCAGAATGAAACGAAAAGCAGAACAGAACACATGGACAGGAAAAGAGAGTTTAGAGGAGGTCAGAATTTTGGTCTGGTTGCTAGGTTCACTCTTTCTCTCTTTGTGCTTTGGATCGCTTCCAGGCTTTGGGGTTATCGCAGCTGGTTTCTTCTGTCTGATGCTTTTCTGCACCATGGCTCTGTCCCAGGGATGGCTCTTGCCTTCCAGAGATCCATCTACACCAAATGCTTGGAACATAAAGTGAAATTTCTCTGAGGCTCACTTGACTCCTGGTGTTAGTGCAGGTGGCATATCACCCAGTGCTCAGCACCCAGTGTAGCCTGGCTGTGGAAGCCCAGGCTGGAAGCACACACCAGATGACATAGCCCCTGACAGGATCATCAGCCCCTCATGAGTGTCCCAGTAGGCATTAAAGATGCCCTGAATCTGACTCAGCTGTCTGTCATTCATTATCAACCCCTTTTGAAATCAGGATTGCTGAAGTTTTTCTATTTCTCCGTGTCCCACTCCACAGCTCAAGTCTGCATGTGGATCTCATCAAAAGCGTCCATCCTCTGGTCTGATTCCCTGTCATGGGATTTCTCAGGCCAGAGGTGCTTCAGTCTACTCTCAGATATTTCCCATCCTAAAGACTGAAAATAGTATTTTAGTTTTGGTTAAAGCTGTTGATAAGACAATCTTGTTTTAATAAGATATTACTAAAGAATAATAAGATGTCTAGAACATCACTGAGCAAATTGGAGTAACACTCATGACAAATCTTTGCTGGTGTTTTATCAGGATTATTAAAGGATACATAACTGACCAACTAAGCAAAAACATTTTTGTCGACAGGACAGAAAAATCACAGGAGAGAGTGGGTTTTTTCTTCCTCTTTATAACTATGAGATGCCAATTATGAAATTAAGACATTAGGCTCTGAGAAATAAAGGAAAATATAGTCAGTATGATACACTTGTACTTCAAAGACAAGAGCAATGTGAAAAGACCATGTTTCCAACAGTGCCAAACTGCACCCCTCTTCCCTTCACTGGCAACCTGCTGCCAGCACAGATTCCTCTCTAACACTGGTCCTGACTCACACTGTGAAATGTCAGCTGTCATCCTCACCCCTCCAGCTCGAGCGCCACTAACAGCTCCAAGCGTGGGCTCTCCAGGGGCACTGCACTTTTGCCTGCATCCACAATCAAACCTCAAGTGTTCCTACAGGAGGCTCCAGCCTCCTCATTAAGTTTCTGTGCTAGAGAGAGCTGGACTGCAGCTCTGTGGTGGGGAAAACAACATGACAAGTGACAAACCACAGACAAAACATTCTTCATTACAATAACTTTTTCTTGTTGCCTTTGGCACACAAATATTTCCTCTTGCTTTCCACCCTCCCTTTCTGTTCCATGACTTGATCCCTCTAAAATTCTAGTTTTAATGCTTATTTTCGGTGCAGGCTGGCTTATATGCAAGTCATGACCTCCACCCTGTGGACAGACACATAAAAACCAATGGACAAGAGGAATGTCTCTGCAGCTGGTGAGATCTGCTCAAAGAAGCTGTGCGGAGGGAAGTGAGGGGTTGCCGTCCCCCTGCCCCACCCTGTTCCCTGGAGAAGGGAAGCAGCTGTAGGCTGGGCAGATGCAGCAGGGAAGTGGGCAACTGAATAATAGAACCAATATGATTTTCAACAGAAGCCGATTTATTGTTTACATTAGACCCCAGTTATAGTTTCTAGCACTACTGTCCACGCACACAGGTGTCTCCTGATTGGCTAAGCCACTTGTCCATGAGGCAGGCACACATCCTTCAGGACACCTAACTGGTCAAGTGTCCATCCTCACGTCCTGTGTTTTCTATCTAGGTTTTGCATTCTTTGTAAGCAAGTTCCCAGGCTCTCCGTTCTATTTTTCTGTCCTGCTGATGTCTCAGTAACCTTGATGAATTCCTGAGAACCCTGGAAACAAGACTGCAGGTGGCTTGTTATCTACAAATAGTTTGGCTGGTACACAGAATGGCCTAAGTTGTACAGATACATTGCCACAGGCAGAGATGGAAAGGTGGAGAGCCCCTGGCACAAGGTGAACAACATTTAGGGACTGGCAGACATCTACTATAGCATTAAGCAAATGCCCTGGAACGAGAATTGCAGTTAAGGCTCACACTCCCAGGGCAGTTTTATGCCTTTGGGCTGTTTCCCACAGGTCCCTCTCTGGATCCTGCCACTGGCATCACGGCCAGAGCCTGAAATCCTCAGGTTGTTTCTTTAGCTGACTGGGTTTTGTTGCTGGGTTTGTTCTGTGACCCACCAGCAAAGGCTTTACAAAGGCACTCAATAGGCATTCCACGAAATCACCGTGGACTATGAATAAATGACTTAGTGAGCAATTAGAGCACCAATGTGACCCATAGAGGACAACAGCGAAAGAGCAAGAAGTTACATTGCAGATTGGGAAGCAAATACAGAATAAAATGATGAAATCATATAAAACAGGAAATAAAAACAGTGGCTGACACTTGGAGACTATTTGAAAATATAAAATTGCTTCTTGTGGTGAAGAAAATAAAAAGGACACAACTGCAGGAAAAAATGCCAGTGATTTTATGGCATGAGAGAATGCTGATTAAGCTTAGTCAATTTTATTTTAGAAGTTGGGTGACATTTCTTGAAAGCACTGTTTCAAGTAGCAATTGAGATTATAGTTAATCAAGTGGAAATCAGATCATTCTGGCTTGGGAAAATAGAATGTTTTTAAGGTACTAAAAAGTGTTTCAATTTGTTAGACACGTCTGTAGAGACGGTATTGGATTATTACATTGATAGAAATGCATGACAAATCCTAACTTTACAAGCCCAACAATGAAGGCAGGATTCTTAGCAAAAATTTCAGGATCAGTATAATGCTGATTGGCCTGTATCCCATGATCCACTGACTTCTATAAATTAGTGTGATCTTTCTTAATATTCAGCTGAACTGAGCAAGTATATTCCTTACACTTCAGTTTTCCTCCAAATATTGTGGTGGGTTTTTTTTCACCTATTGCTTAAGCAAGAATTCTGCATTTTGTTCATGAATATTCATATTAATTCTGAATTTCTCTGTAGCAGATCTACTTTTTTAGAAATTGGAAGAAATTCAAACTCGAAGTAGAGTCAGCAAAATTTTTCTAAACACTGCACACCTCCAATGGGAAACAAATTTTTAGGTTTTGTTTTGGCAGCAAAATTTCTATTATGAAGTCTGGAACTGCAAAGCACTCTGAAATTTACCTGAGTGTTCAGGTTATATTTTGTGGATATTCCAAAAGTATACACTTATATTAAAAAAATAACTAAAAAGGGAAATCACATTGACAGTATAAAATAATCACACTTCATTATTTCTTTAAGTACTGGGAATAAATGGAGAAAAGCGAGCAGCTGTAATTCTTATCAATAGCCAGTTTGATAAGAAGGACTAAGGTCCAACAGGAAGTTCTCCTAAAGCAGAATCCTCCAACAGCAAAGTGAATAACATCAAGCAAGTATTAATCTCAATCTAACAGTAAAAAGATAATATTGAAATCTAACAAGAGGAAACAGGCATCAACTGCCTATTCCAGGCCAATATTAGGTAATTTCATCTTTTCTGTTGCAAATTGCTCCAGTGCTACCAACTGCTCTAAGTGTTTCTCGTCAGTCATTACCTACACTCATCTCCCTCTGCGCAGTGACACATGGTTTGGCATTTTGTGTTTTAATTCTGGATGTCCTGACATTCACGGGTTACACTAATTAAAACTTCAGTTTTCATTTCCTGGTGCACCTGGTGCCATGAAAGTGCATGACAAATAGTCAGTCCATCAGTCCTAATCCCTCATGAATAAAACCTGGGGCGCTCCATATAGTGTGTGTAGGGAAACTGGGACAAACACATAGATTTCACAGTTAATTTTAGATCATGCAATTGGGTCTTTCTGTTCCGCAAAATACCTCTCTTTTCTGAGAGGTCTCATTTCCTTTCTGAATGTTGCAGTTCACTGTTCCTGCCCTTCCCGCAATGAGGAAGTAGGTAGAAAGAGGGGGCAACACTGTAGCAACAATGAGTCATTGTGATGCTTGAAATATAAATATCAACACAAAACAGAGTTCCAGTTTAGCCTACATGAGAGCTCTTTGTGATATTGTGTCTGTGTTCCTAATGTATTTTACATTTATTTCTTTTTCTCTATCAGTTCAGTTTAGACACTCACTGGGGAAATGATGAATTTCCAGTGAAATAGACAATGGATAATAATTGAGGTTAATGATAGATGTGAACCAAATTAAACAGAACAAAGACTTTCACCTGCAGTGAAAAAATATCAAGAAAATAGTAATCAGTAAAGAGAAATACAGGAAGTCTTAGATACCTGCAAAGATGCTGAGCCTTCTTTTTCAGGCACATTCTGTACTGAACTATCTACATAAGGATGTTTTGTGCTTCTAAAAGAGACAGAAAAAACAACTCTAACAGAATCTGTACTTCAAAGACTTCAATGAGAAAATGTCCTATACTTAACACTGTTCCAACAGTGTGCAGACACCAATATTTTGGCAAAATTCACTTCTGCCATGGTAAGCCTCATCTGGTGCTCTCTGAGCAGGATAGGTACTCCTAACAAAACTACTTCTGCTGGACTAATTCTCACCTATAGAGACTCTTGTAGGAACAGCTAAAGGACTCTAAAATCTTGTCACATCACGGCCCTCATGACACTGCTGTGTCAGCAAGCTTGTAAAAGTGTCCTGTTCCAGAAAGGAAGAAGGACATTAAGTCCTTCTTTCCAGAAAGAGAAGAAAAAGGCTCATTTCTGTGAAGACTTCTACTGTATGAGAGGACACATTGAGGGAAGCAGGTATGGTGCTGTCACAACTACCTGACAGCAACAAATCTGCACTTAGGTCCAATTTCTGATACGAAAAAATATCTTTAGTGTCATTGATTTTGCTAAGTCTGTGCAGAAAAGCACACACACACACACACACACATATGCACGCAGACACCTCTGATTTCTCATCAGTGGAAGATCAGCATCTGAACTGTGTAGCTGGCTGGTGAGATATACATCCATGCACTTCAACATCATCATTCATAATTTCAACATCTTGATCTTGTCTCTTATGAGGAAGGGAGAATGAGCTGGCCATGAAATTTTCCTTTAATGCAACAATTATTTGACAAAAGACTATTTTATCAGGACAGTCTTGGGTGTGGTATTATTTATTTAATTGCCAATGCTGCTTTCTTGTGCAGATGGCTAAGTGGTGGAGAAAGGCTCAGCCTGCCCAGGGAGGCAAGGTCAAGGCTATAACAGCATTCCTATCTGCTCTATGCTCTTCTGTTTCTGGATTTGTCTGCCTAAGCAATCTCTGCACCTCCTGCCCAGCATATCCAGCACTCCAGAGCTTAAAAGCTGGAAATGTGTCCAGGGCTATTTGAGCTGAGTCATAACTGCAGACTGCCATGATGAGTGCTCAGCTGCTTGGTGACCTGGGACCTGCCCTGAGTGCTGCTGCTGCTGCTTCCATCTGTGCCAGCACGCACCTGCTATGTCATGCACAGGCAGGATTAGAGGGATGTAACCTTCTGCAGACCTCTGGCAAGGGTCAGTCCATTCCAAAAGGACAAACATGGATGCTGGAACTAATGGTGTAGGATGTCATGAACACACAACACAGAAATGGGATCCTCTTCCTTCTCAAACTTGTTCGGAGACCAGTCACACCTGACAGACAGCACTCTTGGCACTGTTTCAGTGAGGCTGAAGGGCTGGTTGGAGATAATGATTCAAGGGCTGCAGGGATGCTGTGCTTGGTCTGTGCCACCACTGGGACAGAAGACTTGTGTAAGAGATTGGGCATAAGATTTCTCGCCCTCTGAGAAAAGTCTTCTGTAAACCCAATGCTGTGACACAGATGGAGGTTAGTGTTACACCAAGTGTGTGAATGGGACTTCAAGGTTAGAAATAGCAAAACCCTGGGTTTTCACTGATTTGTTCTGGAAGGCATAAGAAAAACTGGTTTTGTATTGGTATGTGAGGCACTGTCTCCATTTAACACAGCAAAGTTCAGCTCACAGAGAGTCACTGTTAAATCCTGTCTGGAGAGCTGGATGCCTGTTACTGCCCATCTCTCATTTCACATATGGAAATGCATGTTCTGCCTTGAACAGAAACCTACCTTAAGAAAAGCTTCCAATGTTAAGGAATCTAAAAGACATAAGTATAAGGAATGCTAAAGGGACAACTTTAAATGAACTATGTCATCAAAAAATCAGTTTTAATAGACATCTTGAGGGGTCTGTTGACACTTCTGTTATCATGTCTGTGTAGTCCTTCAAGAATACATGACTGTAATTTTCATTATTGCAAGATTTTCACATAAGATAATTTATGAAAACCTCACCATTCTGTTTTATATAATTAAGGTTATATTTTATGTAAAGTTCACACCAGGTCTTCTATAAAAAATGTACACAGCCTTACTACAGCTGCTGTGTGATCATAAATTCAATGTATAAAAGTTTTATGCCTACCTTCAGGTTTCTGTTTATAATTTTTATGTAGTTTTCAATGCTGGAGGTACTAGGCTTAGTGCCTTTCCATCATCCCTAGAAAGATTTGTACCTCTGTACAACATTTGTGTTACTATAGGGATAGAACAAAGTTCAGTTTTGAAATATCTTATTACTATTTTCAAACTTTGTAACTTGTTGAACAGTCATTTAAAGGTTTTTATTCGGCCTTAAAAGATATAAACATTTATCTAATTAAATAATATACATTGAATATTAAATACAATTTCTGTATTTAATATTCAATCACATTTTCTTTTTAGTATGTTGTATAAAAAGGCACTTGTGCCTACATGTACCTGGCTCCAAGACAACCTGAAATCCTGTGCTCAAATGTGTTTAACAGCTTCTGTATGGGTACAGTAACATTGACAAGAGGTAGTTCTGTGGACAAGATTCATATATATATGCAAAACTGAAAAATATACAAAATTACATCTGAGTCAGATACATATACATATATAGAAATCTTATTTTTTGTTGAATATAAACATTTCTTTTCTATGGAACAGTCTACCTTACTAAAAAATAGCAGTAACTTCAAACCATAATCATCTTGGCAGGATAATAGTTTATCTGAATCATGAATCTAATTAACACTGTTTCAAGGGTTTGTTTGCAGTCATTCAGTCTGTGTAAATATAACCCCAACTATCATAGAATAGGGATTGAATACTGTGTACTCCTTAAGCTATAAGTTCATCTACTCTAAAATTTGCCTTTTTAAATCATGCAAATCTGCTTATTGTTACTTTATTGCAGGCATATACAGCTTTTCTCTGAAATAAAGCTTTAGCATGTCTTCTCATTTAGGGGTAAAACTATGGGAAATAAGGCAGGCTTTTTGGCCCCCTCAGGGTGGTGCCTGCTTGAATCCTCTTGGTAACCTGAGCTTGGGGACATACTGTTAGGGGCATCCCAGTGGAGGGCATTTTGTAAAATTAAAGCTTTTCCCTGTCTTTATATACCAAAAATTTTAAGCAACAATGTACTTGTGATTCAACTAAAGCAAAAATATCTCAACTGTGAGTATTAAGCTCAAAAAAGTAAAGTAAAGAAAAAATCTACAGTATTACAGACTATAAGGAAGGTGGACACAGGGAAGAACTTATTTTTGGTAAGCTGAAGAAACAGTATGAGTGCAGGTGTGTGATTACATTTTCCTAACCAATTTCAAGCCTTATCTGGATGTAAGAGAGGAAGTTTGGTAGCCATTGCTACCAGGACCACCACGTGCCAAGGGCCTCAGCATCGCTGCTTCCCAGGAAACAAAAACCTCACCCAGAAAATAAGGTTGGCCTGATGCTTGGATCCATCAAACTAAAGGACAGATCGAAAGACCACAGCCTAAAAGACAGTACAGATACCGCTTGAGTTTCTTGGAGACTGACAGAAAGCCCCAAAAAGCTAAGAAGAAAGGCAAAAAAATCTTAGTACTCAAGCAGGTGTTGCAGGGACTATAGATATGAAGCAAAACCCATGAAGTCACGCCATATAGAAAATGCTATTGGTATTGTGTAATAAGGATTTTGAAATATTCCATATAAAAGCAGAAGTAGATATTATTGTAATTAAAATTAAAAAAAACCCTGGCAGATGATGACAGAAAACGTTATCAGAGATTTCAGAATATTCATCCCTGGACAACTGGTGATGGAGAAATGACAAATCTGAGTGGTTGAGATGGACATATGATGATAAACTTCAACTTTGGTTTTAGTAACTCTGAATTTCTTATCCGTTAATCTGTGTCTCAAAAGCCCGGAGTTATGAAGGAGCCAAAGGCTATTTCTCTCTCTCTCTCTCTCTTTTTTTTTTTTT
>VYXD01030798.1:1348106-1388754 GCA_013397195.1 Hylia prasina | reverse complement strand
AACTTTCTTTTTTTTTTTTTTTTTTTTTTTTTTTTTTTTTTAACATTTTGAAAGCAAACATTTATTAGGAGCAGGGGGCGCTGATGGATGGACACTTGGGGAAAAAAATCTGAGTTTGTCAAGCAATCATAGAATTACAGAATAGTCTGGGTTGGAAGGGGCCTTCTCAGATCATCTCATCCAATTCCCCTGTCATGGGCAGGGACACCTTCTGCTAGACCAGGTTGCTCAATCTGAATAATGCTGGGCTTGTCCAAAGACCATATCACCTACCAAATAAAGCATTTTTGGCACCAGATGCAAAAATGTTAAGACAAACTTAAGATACCATAATGAAGGAAAAGAAATCAAAGAGATGTGACAACAGTAGAAAGCACAGTGATTTTTGGCTCAGTGAAAAGAGTAAGTCATGGCTGAAATCTTGTGCTGGATTCTATCCACGAAACAGCAAGGTGTGTACCTTTGTTTTTGAAATGTCCGGCTTTTTCAAAATGTAAAAGGACTTGCAAAGTCCCTGGCTCATGGATGCCTTATATCTAATGTGTGTGTCCCTTCCTGTGAGGCCAGAGATGCTCTTTTAGTGACAGCTCTAGTGGCAAATGTCTGTAAGACAAGCATAAATTCACTGATCAAGTCTACTCACATGATTTTGACAGGTCCAAACATTTTTGTAAAACAGGACCCATTTGTAAGATATGTCAGGGATGTTCAACACTCTGCTACTCCAAATCCTCCACAGTAACTTTGGCTTGCTGTCAAAGTGTTGTGCCATTGCAAATGTAAAAACACCCACAACACAATACCTATTTCAAGGGCTGAATCTCTTCTCACTTATCTGGGTGATGATCGGTCCTGCTCTCTGTGCATCAGGCATATTCAAAGTCTCAGCATTTGCGTTACCCACGCCAACAGTTAAACAAGGACAAGACAGGCATGCAGAGGCGGGAGAACTGAATGAGATTATAGCAAGATGTTAAGGAGTAGTCAGAAGCTACAGAGCTAAGCCTTTTCTGATATAACTGAACAAGTGATGTACTATGGGCACCCCAAAATCAGACAGTGACCAAGGTTGGAAGGGACCTCTGGGGTCCATCCAGCCTCCTTGCTCAGCAGGGTCTCCCTTGCTTGGTAGGTGCCCAGTCAGATGGGAATCCATCTAGCGGACAACAGGGATCTCTGGCTTTCCAGTCAGATATTTATAGATTTGTGGAAATAAAAATCATACTTTAATGATGTCTGGAAACAGAAATGGTCATATATGCAAAGAGAAAACTTCAATGAACCCTTTCAGAGGTAAAATTGTGAAACTGTTTCTGAAACACTTTTGATTAAATGGCCCATAATAGCTTTTGACATCTTTATTTAAAGATCTTTATTTAAATTATTTATTTCAATAAATATTTTTTTCTTTCTCTCTGCTTTATGAGGTTTTTCTATGCAAGTGGGTTAACTGAATTAACACTGGGTTTTTTTTGTTGAGCAATCACTACGCTGCTGTTGGAAGGGTGAGCCATTCTAGAGGAGCTCTCCTCTCTGCCCAGAGGTATCTGCAGCTACTATTTCCAACAAAATATCTGGGAGCCTCCAGGGAAAGTGAGCTCTTCTCTGGTGACAATCCCTGAATGGAAATGATAAAGCAAAAAAATATAAAGGTAAAAACTTTGGGTGAAATGCCTGGCTGAACTTTGAAGAAGTTACATGCACTCTGGAGTGCAACGTAGTGTGCTGTTCATTTTCTTGAAGCCTGAAGGCCGTGTCCTGGCCTTCATGCTAAGGAACAGGGACTTCAGAAAGGCCCATCTTTCCAAACATTAGTGCTTAAAGAAGGAAACACATTTTAAAATGCACAAAGAGAAATTTATCACAAGAATCATCCCAGAGATTTCAGATTATTTTGGAAGACAGCTTTTCCCAGTCTTTGGGAAGCTGTTAAACCTGGAAGCAGGAAGGTTCAGTGGTTGGCAGCTTATGTACAACGCTCAGCTTTGTAAATACCCTTTTCACATGTGGTGTGGTTTACTTGATAATGTTGATCAGTTAAATTTAATTAAACTTGTTTTTCACACTCTGCTTATGAAAATAGTGAAGCTGAGAAACCTTTTACTAAATATTTTCATCCAAAAACATAGCAGTATCACCTGTTTAATTCATTGAGTATTGCTCCAGAGGAGGAAAAAATGCCCAATTTACTCAAATACAATCTACTTGTGAATTTAAAAAACCCTTGAAAAAATGACAAAATCCTGTCTCTTTCTAGAAGCTTTGAAGATGCCACCTGTACTAGTAATAGGTTTAAAGGCTTCCAACCTCAGAGTTCACAGTACTTCTTCCCCAGCTGAACAGCGCATTTTGCTTTGGAAAAGAAGCACATAGTTTAATAATAGGATTTCTGAGGACTCTAAGTGTCCAATGGCTGTGTGAAAAGAAATCGGAAAGTTTTGAGGCCATTTATCAAGTCTTTTCTGCACTAAAAGAACCCTGTACCATTTTTTTCTCTCTATAATGGCTTATAGAAGCTAAGTCCAAAACAGTTTGCCATACATGAAAAGGCAACAGTGCTTTGATACAGCATATAATGTACATGATGAAAAATAGGTATAAACCCCTGTGCCACAAAGGATTCTTTTCTAAAATAAAAAGCCTGTTAGTGAAGTATTTGAAGAGACGGAGTCTATCAGACTTGTGAAAGAAAGGTTTTTGAACTACACAGAAAAAAATCACCCAGCCAGGAGCTGAAAAAAATTAATGCTTTCAAAGTTACAGCAACTTTTCTATCAAGTAGAGAAATAAGCCACATTCTCCAGAAGAGTTTTAAATGAAGAGGAAAAGATAATGCCTTTATGTGGAGTTTTCAAAAAAACTCTCAACACATATGATGAAGAATGATATAGACAGAGAAAAAGTAACCCTGTTTCTGCAGCATAGGCAGACCACAGCTGCCAAACTCCCACAAGTGCAAAATATAGGAAAAAAACCTAAAAACAAAAACATACCAGACAGCTGTCAGGTGTATAATATGACTTAAGCATATATTAACATTAGAATGTTGAATGACCAAATTAACTGGTCCAGTACAAAAGTATTTTGTGAAATAACAAAAGGACCAAAAAACTGATTAGTAATTATTCCAAAGTACTTAGCTCCATCAAGGCTATTAGAGCTCCTCAGGTGCTCATACTTTAATGAAAACTATGGTTGACCTGGTGATGCCAGATTTTGCTGTGTGCTGTGTTGCTGCCTTCCAGAATCTTTGGAAACACATAGAAATTTGTATCACACATACTGGATTTGACAAAACCCACCACTGTCCTTTCCTTCTGGTCTCCTATAAAATGAAAATTGGCTAAAGTACTTTTTGCTCAGTTTGTTTATAAGTGTGTGTATGTATATGTGTATAGATATGTTTTTATAGATATTTAAAGATGTGATTTTAAAGTTTGACTTTGAATAAAGTTTGGCTTTTAAAGTGTCACAATGAATGCTTTGTAAAAAATGGTTAAAGTAAAACTAGCAAAAAAATAAAACCAGCCACCAGTTGTTTTTCAGTCCCAAGAGTGATGTTTTGCTTACGAACATGACAATAACATTTTTTACTAGATGAGTGTCTGGGCTTGCTAAAACATGTTTTTATATAATCTTGACATGTTTATGGCTTTATGATTTATCCTTTTCAAAATGCATTGCTAATAGTTCTCCTAACAGAAGAACTGGACTGACAAGCTTTAAGTAATTCAGTATTATTCAATATTTAGGTAATTGTCTGGGCTTGCTAAGAGGTGGTCAAGAAGGAAACAAGAGAGTGGTGCAAACCTCATGAAGTTCAACAAGGCCCAGTGCAACGTCCTGTGGGCCTGATGGGTGTGTTTTTTGATTGAGAATTTTCTGATTGGGAATCGAATCCAAGTCGTGGCAGTGAGAGTGCTGAATCTTAACCACCAGACCACTGGAGGAAGACTGTTTTGAGAAAGGATAGTTGTTTCCCAAGATTGTTTTGAGAAGAAACTTTCTTGAGAAATTTTCCCTTGGGAAAAAGTTAGCAGCTGCTAGCAGGCTAAAATCTCTCAGACCCAGAAATATCAGGCCCACAACGTCCTGCACACAGGTCAGGGGGATCTGAAGCACAAATACTGCCTGGGCAGAGAATGGATCGAGATTAACACTGGGGAGAAAGACCTGGTGGTGCTTGAGGATGAAAAGCTCAACATGACCCAGCGATGTGTGCCTGCAGTCCAGAAAAGCAACTAGATCCTGGGCTGCATCAAAAGATGCACCACCAGCAGGTTGAGGGAGGTGCTTTTGCCTCTCTGCTCTTGTGAGAGCCCACCTGGACTGCTGTGTCCAGCTCTGTGGTCCCCACACAAGAAAGATATGGACCTGATGGAATGAGGCCAGAGGAGAGCCATTAAGTTGATCACAGGGCTGGAACACCTCCTCTGTGGATGAGAGAGTTGGGGTGGTTCAGCCTGGAGAAGAGAAGGTTCTGGGGAGACCTTACAGCACCTCCCAGTACCTAAAGGGGGCTTACAAGAAAGCTGGAGAGGGACTTTTCAAAGGGAATATAGGGATAGGACATGAAGCAAAGACCTCAAGGAAGGAAGGACAGCAGGTTTATATTAGATATTAGGAAGAAATGCTTTACTATAAGGCTGGTGAGACATTGGACAGGTTGCCCAGAGAAGTTATGAACTCCCCATTCCTGGAAGTGTTCAGGGCCAGGCTGGATGGGGCTTTGAGAAACCTGGTCTAGTGAAAACTGTTCCTGGCCATGGCAGGGGGATTGCAAGTAGGTGATCTTTAAGATAATTTCCAACCCAAACCATTCAGTGATTCCATGAAATGATAAATCCTTCTGGTTAAGAAATAAAGCATCCAATGCTGACCATGATTAAAAAGCATTTTAGAGTAGTGCAAAATCAAACATAAAATCCATCTTCGTTTGAACATTTAATGACTATTCTGGTAGAACATGCATAGTTCAGGGAAATAAGAATGAAGATGTTTTGATGAGTGAATAGCAAATTAAACCTCATCCATCTCCGTGAATGTGCACTGACAGATGAGGATATTAAGATGATCTGCCACCCCAAAAAACTTTTCTTTTGTGTAAGATCTGTTACTGCCCATATAACACTGGTGATAAGGTGTCACCAGACAGAAGATCTTAATATACTTGAACAATCTTTGGCTAGCAATGGCAGCTGTTTCATGTGCATGCTATAGCCAATTCATGTTCTCTTCTTTCTATCCTCTAATCTGCAGTTTTCAATATCAGGACCTTTTCAACATCCATTTACAAGACTCACAACTGACAACGTAATGTTTAAAACTGAAGATGTCTTAGACTTTCTGCTGAAGACATAACTTACAAAAACCCTGACACCTGGATTCAAGCAGTACCTCAGGAACTGGTCCAGCTGCTTAACCATCTGTGAGTCATTACCACATACCCCATGCAGTATTTGGCAGTGCAGAAGGCCTAGCAATACCTTCACCTCCTTACCAAATCCTGGTATGGGTGCAGCCTGTAGATTATCCTGTTTGGTTAGACCTTCACTGAGCAGGTGAGCTTATTGGAAGTCATATTAATTTTCATTTCCTTGTCTAGTAAACTTGTCTTGTTGGACAAAGGGTCCATGAGCAGAGAAGACACCTTCTAACATCCATATCCAATGACTGTGGATGCTGAGGGCATGCAAGAGGAATGCACTGATGACTTTGATCAGGCTTGCATTCGCAAATGGCATCACCTCATGCTGCTGTTGGAATGGCTAGGGGACTAAGGGGACCACTGATCTGGCTTTGCTGGGAAATTTTTTAGTTTTTATAGGAACACTGCTTCCCTCCTTGCTCTGTCAGGATTTGCATGTTATTCCAGCTCAGCTGCACATTCTGTCCTTCCTCCCTCGCATCTTCTTTCATTTTGGCTTAGATATCATATTTCTGTTGTGTTCCTTAGCAAAAATTCAAGCTCAGAACATCTTTTTTATCTTGCTTCATTACTGTATACAGCATGTATATTGGAAAACAGCTACTAGGAAACTTCTTAGAAATATCTCATAAATCAGCTTCCAGCATTTCATAGAGATTAAGCATGACACAAACCACACACATGAGGGAGGCTGGGCTAAATGACATCATGCACATGACTGCATTTTGGGTACCTCCTCCCAAACAAGTTTTGATGTGAGAACCAATCTGTTCTCATAAAATTATTAAGAGATATTAGCAAACCACTGCATGTCAATTTAAATTTGAGAACAAGATTCTGTGGCTAAAAATATATAGTTTGAATGGCAAATTACTGTATTTTCTCCTTATATTATTAGGGTGTATATTTATCTTCAATACAAAATAATCACGATGTGCTGGTTTGAAAGCAAAACCAGTGAGAGACTCCAAGTCAGAAGTACAATTTAATAAGAGCAAAAGAAAAGCAGTAAAATAAAGTAAAATAAAGTAAATTCAATAGTATAAAAATACCACTGACAGAGTCAGAATACAACCTGACACCCTGTTAGTTAGGGTGTTAGTAGCAGTCCAGATGAAATGGTCTTGTCGAAGCAGTGGTCTTGTAGAGAGGTCTGGTAGCTCTTGTCCTCCGTGAATCCAGTGGGGAAAAAGCTGATTCTGCTGTCCTAGACCAGGATTATATGCAGGTGGGAGATGCTTGGCTCCTCCCCCTGGGTGGAGCATCTCACAATGGGCTGATATCATTCTAATGGGCTCTTGATGGCCCATTGAACAGAAATGGCTTCTGGAGGGAGTTATCTATGAGTCATAGGGCAAGGCATTGATGGGCCATTAGCAGAAGATAAGGGAAACACTGCCCCACCTGGTTCCAACACCTCATGAAGATGGTGATAGAATACATACTTTGGGCACATCTTACATTTTTAACCTAAGACACACGACTACATGTATTTCAGTTTTTATTCACAACTCAATTATGAAAACACACAGTGCTCTGTAGATTACCTCCTACATGTCTTGCCACAGCTGAGGCCTTGGAGCTTGTGGGGAAGAGGATGTGCAGTTCTTCCACTCTTGTCTTTCTACAAAACATTCACAATTGCAGTTTAAGACTTTGCCATTTTTACCTTGGAACCATTGTGTCTGAGGAGATCTCTGATGATTCAGGCAAAGACACCATTTGCTTTTCAGCCCTTGAAATTATTTTTTTCAGGGATGTTGCTCACCTCAGGTTTACTGAAAACATCAATGCTTATGGTATATTACTTTTGGTACATTAGAAAATGCAACTTTAAAAAACCCCAAACCTCCACCTTTTATATATCACCATAAAAAGCACCCTTTTAAGGAGAGTGTACAGTTATACTTCTTTTAGTACAATTTAATATTGCTTTATCTGTTCTACTCAGTAAATTCTGAGGTTTTATAATGATATCCTCCAATAATTTTATTTTAAATAGGCTGGAGTGATTGTTTTTAAACTCAGCAGTGTGAGGGCAGGTAATTCAGCATAGTCACAATGTACTGATGTGAGCAGGTGTGAGGAAATGACAGATTTATTCCAGTGTTGTAGGAGTTAGCACATGTCAACACATTCTGCTCAAGGATGAGGTCTTCCTCAACACAATGATACCAACTGATAGAATGCAGATGTCTTTAAAAATGAAATGTGCTTTACTGCTTTGGCTTGTAAAATGTGAACACATAATTTTAAAACTTCTGTATTCCCCGTTTTACACAACCCTTTGCAGCAGTGGTCTCTTTGGAGTGAGCCAAAGCATACAGTGCTGCCTGTACTGATCCCTGAGAGCTGGGTCAGGCACACAAACAATTTGACAGGCTGAACAAATTTAAAACCTTAACCCATCAGTTCACTGCTTTGAGTAGGAAGGTATCTTATGAGTGAGCTTTTCTACCCACTGCATTGGCTAAGGAAAATCTAGGATCCCACTGCTGTTTCCATAACCTTCTCTTCCAAGATTTACACACCTGGTGTGTATTTTTAAAGTGTCTCTAAAACTCATGCATCAAATTCACATTTAGTTTAAGAAGATATAATATACTTCTATTTCACCATGTTTATAAGAGATCTGCCAAACACCCTTCTTTTCTAATTTGTATTTGGTCATGAGAACAGCAAGAGGTGTAAGAACTGTAGTAACAACTCCTTCCAAATAAGAAAATAAGAAAATGAAGGAATTATTACCATTGATGGGGGGCAGGCTCAAGGATTTTGAAGCCTCAGTGCCCAGTTTTGAGCTGCACCACTATTCTGAGTAACAGTATGCCAACTTCAGCTGTTCTTGATCAGAGACCTTGCCACATCCAGCCTTGTTAATTGCTGTTGCAGTTCTGCTATCTGGTTATGGAATTTATGTAATCACAAAGCTACAGATCTATGGTCAAAAAAAGGGTCAAAAGCTACAGATCTGTGGTTTCACAAGAACAAGACTATGTTGGGGATGAAGGAAGAAAAGAAAGAGAATGCAGAAGGAGCTTGGGTAAGGATAAATGACCTGATGTAGAGTGCAGATCTGAGTCCAAACATCCCAACACCGATGTTGAAAGAGACTGGGATTTGAATCTCCAGGAACAGACTTGAGAGATACTGGCTCTGTATCACCATTGTGCACCTTATATCAAATCCTTTATACTCTCAGGTGATGGCAAATTGGAGTGCAGAACTCCAGTGGATCTCTCTGTAAGTGGATCCCAGCTACCAAGTTCTCCTTGAGCCCTGTTGCTGCAGTTATGCCAGCATTGCTACATAAATGCAGAAGTTGCCAGTTACACTGATAAAAAACCACAGCTTTCTCAATTTACACTGAAAATTGATAAGTATTTATCTCAGTGGCAATGGCAGCAGAAGCAGCTCTTGCCCGCTTGACCCTGGCACTGGCTTTCTTGTGCCAGTCCAGCTGTAGCCTCTCATTGATCCAAAAGGGAGGTTAAAAATCACAGAATGACTTGGGTTGGAAGGGACCTTAAAGACTACCTCATTCCAATCCCCATGCCATGGCCAGGGACATCTTTCAGTAGACTGGTTACTCAGAGCCTCATCTACCCTGGCCTTGAACACCTCCTGGAATGGGCCATCCACAATCTCTGGGCAACTTCTTACAGTGCTTCACCACCCTCACACTACAGAATTTCTTCCTAATACCTAATCTAAACCTATCCTCTTCCAGTTTAAAAATGAACCTTTTGTCAGAGTATTTTTAACTAGTTCAGTCTTGATCCAGCTAATTGCACAATCCCACAAGAAGCAGGCAGGTGTGAGAGAGGAGGTGGAAGGGGTTTGGAACAATGGGGTGCAGCACTGACTGAAGAACATCAGGGACAGGGTGTTTCCACAAGAACAGCTCCTTGTAGGTAACTGATGAATCAAATTATTTTGGTGTTGGATATGCTGCCCTCTCATTTCTGGAAACTGTTATTTTCTGGAGGTATGTTTCCTTCCCCCTGCTTACCAGGGGAGGCCCAGGGAGCTGAGCTCTGCCAGTGCTCCTGCTGGCACTGTTGTCCTCTGGGGGAGATGACAGCTCCGAGGGCCTTTTCAAATGGGTGTTGCTATGGGCAACTGTGTATAGGAGAACATAGGCAGAGGCTGAGAAACCCAGGGGGATGGAGCAGAGTAGAAACAACAGCCCAGCAGGAACAGCTCTCAGAGCAGGTTGTAAATGCTGATAAAACATTATCTCAAGCAGTCTTTGACAATTCCAAAAAACTACAGCCAATGTACCAGCAGTTTGAAAGTTATTTTATTGCTCCTGGAAGTACATGTGAGTTTTCATCCTTCCTAAAATGAGGGTGCTAAGGAGGGGGCGCAGACAGAGAGGTGCAGAGGCACAGCAAAGCAGTCAGCTCTGCACCTTCCTCTACGGTCTTCTCTCCTCCTGTGAAAGATAAGGAGAAACTGACATCTGCAGATGCCAATTTACTACCTTCCTCACATCTACACAGGGCACGTTGGTTTTTTTGGGTTTTTTTGTTTTGTTTTGTTTTTTGTAACCATTAGGGAAACGCACATTCAGGTTCTAGAGAAATCTGGTTTCTCTTGCAGAGTGTGTGATAGGCATTTGTACAAGCCAGTTGAACCTGAACAGTTTAGCTGTCCACAAAATCGGGTTACCCTTGCATGCAACCCTCCATTGAAGAAAAATTTTAATTCCTTCCATTACCACAGAAAGTAGCAGATACAGCTATTATACATCTGAGTTTAAAAGCTGACTTTTATCTCCAGTTCTTTTCCAACTGTATTTAGGAGTGTAAGATGGGCAGGTCTATGCATGCCACCATGCCTCAGTCTTGTAGTCTTTCCATGACTGTAGCAGTGAGCAGAAAGCTCTGTGAAAGCAAGGTAACAGGTATGTATGTCAATGTTACTGCTGGAAATCTGTGACAGTGTTTTTCCTCTGTGTCCTTCACTTCGCCTTTTCCTGCTGTCCTGGTTTCTCCTGTGGATACTGGTGCAGGGGAAGCAGGAGTGCAGTACTGCTGATTCCATCTCAAAGACCACCTGGACAATCAGGTAATTGATTTTTATTGTTTAAATATTTCATCCCATTGCAGTTTCCTTTTTTCCCCCAGATCCAAGATAAAGCTTAGATTAGCTTGCTTGCCTGTTCAATTTTTCCTTAGGTGCTTTGCCAACAGAAGTCCAGGCAGTTCAGGAGAAGGGGGAGGAACTAGGACATTACACAAATAGTCTCCTTTGGGACACACTTGTTCAGATTAGACTCCATCCACCTCTGCTTTATATGATGGCAGTTCAGCTAAATCAACTTTTTTTTTTCAACTATGGTAAATTACTCACTTTTAAACACAAACCCAAGCAGACTAAAGTCTCCTGGGATCTTATTCAGCCAAACCTTATTCATTTGCAGCTTTGAGTTTCACGCTTTATTAATTTATTTCTAAGACAAGAAACTGACTGCAAAGATTAACAAGAACTTATCCTGAAATTTGCATGGAGGTCTTTAATATCAATCATATCATATCATATCATCATATCATATAATTTATTTAATTCTTCTATTTCCCAGAGGATAGAATAAAGCTCTCTGAAGAAGTTATAGTTAAATAGTCATTGACAATTTATATTTCATTTCCATTTTTTCAATAAAGGATGATTTTATCCAAGCCAAAATTCAATAAATAGAACTAAATCACATTAGGTCGCATCTTCAGGTCTCCAAACATTTCCCATCATCATTAAACAGACACTGTAAAAGTCTGCTAGCAGCTCACAGAAACCTGAGACAGCTTCTAAGTAGATGTGATTCTACCTGAAGATAACATTCAACTTTCCTGCTCCAGTTTTTTTCTCTTCTCACATTTGATTGAGGCGTAATTTGCTAGAAATCAACAATCTCAGATTATTCACATTTTACGCTTCTCCTCCTTACTACTTATGTGCAGGTAAACTAACTGGAACATTGCAAGGGATAATTACAGCTTCGTACACAAAATACAACAAGATTTCACGTCAAAGCAGATGCACAGCACATGCACACCTACAGATGAAGTGCTGTGTTTAGCATACTAGATAAAATGTAATATTGATGCCCATAATTAAGAAATAAATAACTGCTAACATTTCCCACTGTAGAACAAGCGAACAGTTCCATCAATGCAAGCTTGGTCTTACCAATTTTAAGTAACAAGATGCAGGAATTGCCACATTTACTCTTCATAAAAATTAAGTATCTCTTAATGGGCAATGGATACTTTTGAGTTCTTTACACACATTCTAAAATTTCTCCTTTTCTCTCCTGCCTTCCAGGATGAATCCCACTGAGTGTCAACGAGCAATATTGTACTGCTCTGAAGGGAAGCTTCGTTTTAGCCTGACAGATAGAAATTAGAGCCTTTCAATGGAATGTGCACAGATGGTGTGTGGCTTATGCCTTGAAAAAAGTGAAGACAGGAAACATGAACTTCAGCTCTTTTAGAAAGAAAAGCAGTTGTTGATGGCATGTGCAGATAAGAAGCGGGTGTGCAACAGGCGCAGTGAGGCTGAGTCTCAAATACACAGACTTCCCCTTCTCACCAAAATGTGAATGACTGAAAATATTGTCCTACTTTTAAAAACTTGCATATTTGCTTAGTTTATCCTATGGCGAGATAGGCTTGAAGCCATGACAAATCGCAGTGCCTGGATCTTCACTTCAAGAAATGAATCAATCAATGGGTGGCCATTCAATCTCAATGATGATTCTTTACTGCACATTCAGTTACAATGGATCTAACATTTTCTTTCAGTGATACAGAAGCCTGATCTTCTGTGCTGTTTATTTTTTAAATGGTTTTAACCAATCCTGATAGAGTTATAATTGCTTCTCTCAGAGATAACTTTTTCTCTACAATACAAATCAAAACAAACGTAAACATTTATTTTTCTTCTTCATTGTTAATTACACAGTCACAGACTACTGAAAGTGAGAAAAACAACAACAAGAAAGCATTTCAGCAATTGCCATCTGTGGTTCTTTGGAGGATTTTTTTAGTTAGTTTGCAGTTAGTGAAAGCGAGTTCTGCTTTTACACCTGAGCAGATTCCTGGGCAGCAATATACAATGCCATAATATTTTGACTGCAAACACTAAAAAAAAGTGATGATTTAAAAATATTTCCATTAAATTATCACTGTGTCTGCTACAATAATGTGTTTATCAGCAGATGGAGTGGTACTTAAAGGCTAGAGTCAAACATTAGACTAACATTCTTTTTACTATTTAGACTTCTATTTCAGAAGCTGGAGACAAATACCTGCCACAGAGCATCTTTTCATGTAGTTTGATGCCTAGAATGCAGAGATATATGGGAGGAGTCACTTTCCTCCCTATGTATCAGATGAAGTTCAGAAAACATGACAAATAAAAAAGCAAAAACTGTTCGTGTTTGAAAGGAAACACATTATGTAAGATGGAAGATTATGTTTAAAGCAACAAAACTTCAGATTAAGAAAAGTAATAGTCATTTACTTGGAATTATATCAATATTCTTGCTGTTAATACTTATTGACATGGGAAAGTAATGAAATTTTTCAGCAGGAAAAAGAACCTCCTTCTTCATAAATTCCAAATGAATGAATCTCTGTCAATGCTGATGGACAAATTCTGCCATAACTCCAACGTGTGAAATGAAAGAAACACTGAAAGTCTAAGCTGGTCAAATGATATAAACCCAACTGCTAGACTGGCTGTATCTAAAATGACACTTCTGTTTCTCATGCAGGCACAAAAGGATCACAGCCCCCTGCTTTTTCATAAATTAGAATGATCTCTCTACTTTTCTTAGAAAACAAATCTTATGATACCCTATTATTTCCATGACTTTTCCCTAAAAATTTTATCTTCTCTCTCTACTCTTTGTATGTAGCTTGAAGCAAGAAAGACAGAGCAAAAACTTGACCAAAGGAGAGAACCAAGGGTCCCTCTAACATATTTCAGATGTCCTAATACAGAAAAAAGAAAGTGGAAAAAAACAAGCAATGAAGCAGGATATTAAAGACAGTCTATCATAACAAATGTTTCAGTGCCCCCACATTACGTACTCCCAAACCAGGTGAGGCACAGAATTTCCAAAATACTTCCTAATAATTTTAAACCTGAATTAAAACTTAAAACCCCATTTCATTGGGTTGAGTGTACAAAATGCCCTGCATTTGGAGTAAAATCTTGGCTTGGCTGAACTCAGTGGCAAAGAATCACTTTGAAAACTGCAGAAGCAAATGAAATGATGATTCACGAGACTTTCACACTGGTATTTGCTGGCATTTTCATAACTCATAAATGTAAATATTATATTCCATTGGAATGGCAATGGAATGTATATTCCATTGTGATTAAACTGACTCTCACTGCAGTTGTATTAGATAATTGCCTCATTTGGCAGATGTTCAGAACTAAGACAGGAGAAGCAAAGTCTATCAGCTAGTGGCAAAACTCTGACTGCCTTTTCTTTTAACAACTTACAGCTCTAATTCCTTGACTAAACAGATGTACCAGGAGTATAACACAAGTGCTTATCAGGAAAGCATATTAAAGTAGTAAAAGCAAAGAAACCACTGCAGCTCATAGCATCTAACAAATAGATCCCATTGGCATAAATCACCTGCCAGGCTGATCCCTAATTAATTTCCCACGGACTAGTTACTCTACATGTGACTGCACTCACACTTCCACAGCTAAAGCTGCCCTATGCTGCTGCTGTGGGGGCACAGAGGATGTACTGCAGAAGGCCATGAACAGCAACAGCCTCACATCTTCCTGGCCTTTCCCACATTTCCAGCCTCCCTAACTCGGCAGCATGTTAACCCCGCAGCCCAGTCCAGGTTTATTGGCTGCTTTCAGTGGCTGCCCCGACTCCTGTGTGCTGTTCCCCCTGTTAGCACCACCTAAGTACTTCTGCACTTCTAAAAGAGGCCCAGGAGTGATGGTCAGACACTCTGTCTGTGACACAGTACAAGGCAATATGCTCAGCATGGGGGCCCCACATCACCAGCTGGAAGAGATTGTAAATGGCATGATATAAAAGCAAAAGCATGTTTTCAGAATTACATTCACTTCACCACTCCAGTGTTACTGTTTGGTTTCCCAGGGAATACAGACAGGGCACTACGGTGTTTGCATGCCCAACATGGTGTTTCCCACCTCTGAAAATAACCAGGTAACTAGTCTTTGTAAAGGGAAGGACTGCTGCCAGTTGCCTTTGTAACTGCATTATAAAAAATCTGTTTACACTGGGGAACACAATGATGAGTCAGATACCAAGATAGAAAATTTAGTGACATATAAATGTGCTGACAACTACAGATGTAAAACTTTGCACAAATGACTCAGTATCTAGAAAACAAAAAAAATATTATCTCATAAGGTTGACAAAAATTGGAGGAAAACACCAAAATCCCCAAATCATTTCAACAGCATACTTGAATAATAAGCTACATAGTATTTCAGTTACATTACTTTTATACTACACAGAAAAATATGGAAAGATTTAATATTCTGAAAGCTACATGTTGGACATATCTTTTCTGTTAAAATAAAGTTACATGGTATTCCTGAATTTAAAGTAGGATTCTTATTATATCAAGATTTTTAACTCAATGAAGTTATTAAATTGGCTAAAATGTAACATGCAGTAGGATCTGCATAACATCTAACAAAATATCCCTCATTGACTCATAATATAATCAGAAATCTTTTCCTGTGCAAGAACTACATCTTACTAGAAGAGATGTTACATAGATGCCTCTTCTGCTTATGGCTGAGCCTGTCAGTCCTCTCAGCATCTGCAATTGTAGTCCATCTCACACTCTGTTTGGCGCAATAAAAACTTGTAAGGAAATAATAGGAAAATATTCACAAAAATTTGAATTGCCTTAAACATAACCTAGCAGACAATCCATGTAGCTGGGATGCTTAACATTAAGCATGTTCTAGACCACTACTGATTCAAAACCATAATCTGATATCTAATGATTAAGAAAAATTCCAATTTTTCCCCCTAATATTTATCTTATATTTTTGCTTGCTTAATATTAGCCCATTACTATTAATCATGTTTTTTCATGTTAACTAAATCTACTTCTCCCATAAGGTTATGTTTTCAAATATCTGAAGATTATCACAAGTATATCTTGTACTATAATATTTACAGGCTGTTACATAATGGACTCCTAGCATGCAATTAATAGCTACCTTTTTTAAATCCTGTCATCTATTCACACCTTGACCTGCTGGAAATCAGTGTAGTCTCCCTTAAGCTCTCTTTATTTGGTAACAATTTTGTTTACAATAGGAAAAAAAAATAGTCAAAAAGCTCTGTGTGTTTGAAGTTGTGAGAAAGCACTTCAGGGTCCCAAAAGCCTCCTCCACTTTGGGCAGGTGTGAGGAACTGGGGCTGGTTGAGGTGGGGAGCTGCCCCAGCTCATTGCCCACCCTCTGGCACCATTTGTCTCTCCGCTGCCTGGCTCCAGACAGGGATGGTGGCAGATGATCTGTTTGCTCCACTGCCAAACCCTGTGCAGCCCTCTGGAATCCAAACAAGCTTCTAGGAGGCTTCAAGAGCCATCATCCCAAAGGTTTTCTAGAGAGGCTCTGTGCTAGAGAGGCAGTACAAGAGCTGGCACTACTATGCTACCTGAGGGAGGCAGAGATCCTGACTGCAGACATCTGCAGAGCAAGGAGAAGGACACCTTTCCTCTAGTTCCTTGTCACCTTCACAAAATACAGTGAACTGACTAAGCAATAACTGAGTTTTCTGCTTTCTAGAAGTACAGTGGAAATACATAATCTGACTTGCAAAAAACAACTGTATTTTCCTTGCCACTGAAGCATTTATCATGAGGACATGCCATTAGTGCTTCTAGTGATTGCGACTCAGATAGGGAAGGGAACTCTGGGTTCTGTTTTAAAGAAAATACCTTCACAGTAAAGTGTGAGCTTATTTTTAAAAGTCTGTAAAAGTTACTTTGATTCCTCAGAGTTCCTTAAAATTACCAGAATGTGTGGTGTATTCATACCTACAATAATCACATGAAGATATTTGTTAGGAAACTCATACTTAATAAATAGTTATTTGCTCTAAAACTCAATTTTCATTGATGTTCATGTTCTGAACAATGATCTATTAGAGTTAATTCAGGGCAGCTCTAACAAGCACTTAGGAGAAAAGTTTGTATGTCAGTCCCTGTTAAAGCTTGTGGTCACTCTCCAAAATCCAGAGTGTGAGTGCTAAACAGTTAGCAGTAGATTTATCCCTCCAAATAGCCCATGTTATAGATTAAATGGATTTTTCCAGGGTTTTTTTCTGATGAAGACAGACAGAATTAAAACTTTATTTCTAAGCATCTATTCCAAACCACCATTCATATTTATGTGCTTCAATGACTAACAAGGGCTACTTAGACTGTAGCCTTTCTGATTTCCTTATATATTCTGGCCATGGGCAAAATTAAAAGGCATACCAAGTGCTAAAATGGCAATACTACAAAGTATTATTAATACAGAAATACAAAGTATAGAGAGGCTGAGTTAATTTTATCACTAGCAATTTTGCTGTTACTATGGCAAGTGTGAAAGCATTCCTATTATTTAAGGCAGGATTTTGCAGTGCTACAAGTCCTCATCTCAAAGATACATAAACCTTTTTTTCATATATTAATTACTTCTACTACCCACCTTTGACTTTTCCCTTGTGGAAAAACATTCCCAGCCCATGTCCTCATTGGTTGCCACTTTCAAGAAAGTTTCAACACTGCATTTGGATCTGATTCTCTCTAAAACTGCATATATGAACTGGCTCTGCTCCTGATTTTATCCTTGGCCAGGGAGACCACAACTGGACCTTGAATTTTGCCAAGAGAATAGTTCAGTAAAGAGTTTCCTGAAGAAACAAAAATCATCAGACCTTGGGGTAAAAAAAGAAAAAGGAAAATATATACGGAAGAAGCAGCATCAACTATAATAAAAAATTATTTTAATGCACCAGTGTATGTATGTCTCTTAACTAGCAAATGATTTCTTCAGTAAACTATGCCTAACCATTCCCCGAGAGTTTAAGTCAAACTCCATGCTTCATCTTCCAGGAGAACAATCACAAAATACTTTCCCCCTAATTTTCTGGTGCACTTGCTCATTTTCAGTGGACAACTTCACATTCTTTCTGTCTTTCTATTGTCTTTAGTTTCCAAGTGATTAAGTGGGTAATCCCTAAAAAGCAAGCAGCAAAGCCATCACAACAGGGAAGGAGCAAACCTCCTAATGCTCTGATTTGTCTTCTTACCTGTTGTTTAAGGGCATGCTGTGAAAAAAAATGCTTCATCCTAGCATGGGAAGATGTAGGATGGCAACCTCATGAGGGTGAGCACTATTCTCCTGATTTCTTTTTACCTTGGCAGAATATCACAAACGATTTCTATTTGTTAGAGAGCTTCTCAGGAAAGCAGGGAAAAGTAACACCAGCAGACCATGACTCCTACTGCAGTAAAGGCTGGGGGCTCAAATCAAAAGCATTTATGCATGTTTCAGAACATGAAGAATGTGTGTATAACAGCTACATGTTCACCCCCCACAAATACATCATAAACACCATATATACATACATATGTATACTATCTTATGTATCTCTTACATATTATGCCTTAAAATCATACAACCATTTTACTCCTGCTACATTTCTGTAAGGCCAGAAGGCAGCAAGTGCTTCTCTTCATGCTGAGACATTAAGCCACTGTTTCTTCTATTCATGCATGATTGCTGTGGAAGTGAGATGTAAAGATCCCACAGCATTTAAAAGGTGTGGGCAAGTCCTGCTGCCCTACCCATATCCCACCTTCCTGAATGCCAAGGCATTCATTGCTTTCACTCAGAGAAGGGCATGCCCCGAATATCACTGTAGTACAAGATCAAATTTTTAAATAAAGCAAGATCTGCAGGAAAACATCACTTCAGAGCTAACTAAACACTACTTTTCTGCTACTTGATGGCAAATCATTCCTGACTTATATAAACGGGAACTTTAAGGTGACTGAAACTCAGATTATAGCATAGTCCGCTTTAATGTTCAAGACCATCTGCAACAAATTAACAGCAACATCTTGGCTGTCACATCTGCTTAAGTGTGAGAATTAATTTTAGGGTCTAGTCTCTTGCACTGAGATAATCAAGTCCATATTGTCCAAAAGGGAAATTTTATTCTAATTTTCTATTTAAAATACTTTGTTTGGGGAGGCATTTTTGCAAGATGACACTGTGTTTTAAAGACCTCAACCAAGTCACCCCTTTGAGCACTATCTGGCAAATGTAGCTTGCTGATTTCTTGGCATGTTTCCCATTCCAAAGCACTGAGCCAATCTTAAGATATTTCAGGACTAAATACAAATCACCACAACTAACACAACTGGATGCATCAGCATGACAATATTAAGTTACCCATTCCTTAAATACATTTCTTTCCTTCCAGATACATGTTTATTTTTAAGAACAAAGCACCACTTCTCAAGGAATATATCCAGAAATGCAGAGTTTGGGATAAAGAAAAAAATACATAATCCAAACTCATGTAGGTGAAAAATTGAGATATTTCTTTTTCTTCTTACCTATTATAAACTGACTAGCAAGAAATAAAAGTGCTGCTGAGTTCTCAAATGCAGGACTTTCTAGGTGTAGGTAATTACCATCAGAGTCTAATCTAAGAGAATAGACTCATGACTCGAAACACACTTAGCTCCCAGCAACAATCAGAGAGGTGGCACTGCCTCTATAAGAGAGGAACCAAATTCACCATTAACAGCAAATTTCATATCCCGATGTGCTAAGCAAAAACATTACCATTGTAAAATTGCAATCACCATTTTTCCCTAATAGCAGAGCAACTAATTTCATTGCAATATGGCTCCTGAAGTGAAGAGAGAAGTCTTAGGATGATTTGCATTTCAATATGGAAACAAGAACCTAAGAGCTGCAGACTCAGCTTCATACACTCATATTATTAGCACTGCATTAGCAGTGATCTTTTCCTAGCAACTGACAAAATTACAAGGACAGCAGACTTTCTTGCCTATGCCTGCAATAGTGCTCTTTCTAGCTGGTATGTTATGTTGGTTCTAAATAGTGGTCCCATATTTTTAAAACTATAAATACCTGGGTGAACTGGGGTATTTTTTCCATTCCTTAAATTTCAGGGTTTATTATTTGTCCTGGATTTTCCCTACTAGGTACTCAAAGCTCTGATAATTTTTGAGCCCAAGGTTTATACTGCGGGATGGAAGAGTGAAAATCTCCCCCAGAGAATTTCCTTCAGCTGACTCAAAGGCTGCTTTCTCCAGTAACTCTTTTCTTACAACTGCTGAGGAAGATCCATCATGCTCTTGATTTTCATTAAATGTGATCATGAGCAATGTGTAAGAGTGAAAGATGATTCACTGGATTTTATGGAGGAAACACAGCTGCTCCATTTTTACACAGCAAGGTTTTTCATAGTCTCATAACAATGAGGAGGAATGGAATATTTCAGCAGGAAAAATGATGAAGGTAACAATAAGGATGCCTTATACTAGTTTCTAAAAATGAAAGTAAAGTTTGATCTCAGTCATTTTTATAAATGATTTCAGTTTTGTCTTGCCCATTTCCACTTCCAGCTCAGAAGTTGTTCAAGTTTTAATCCAAGTATGTGTGAATATCCAGTCTATATCCTTCCTTCTTATTCTTTATATTCTAGGGTGTTTAGATGATTATTATTTACAAAGCAAAAACATTTTTAGACAAAGATCATGGTTTACCGGCCTAATTCTGTCATGAGAAACCCTCTACAACTCTGTTGAACCTATGCGTGTACATTTACATACTACATGTGAATGCAAAACTATTCTTTTCATGCCTAGCTTTGTATTAGAAAAAGTAATTACACCCACAAATATGTTGTGAAGCTCAAAGCTTTCAGGAATCTAAAGAAAAGCTTGGCACAGGAAAATCCAGTACTGATGGCATCTAAAAAAAATAAAAAGCATTATCTGTAATATTACTTGGGCTTTGCAATAAAATGGAGCTTATGTGTCCACTTGCCCCATCTCTCTGATTATCTGTCAGTCATACTCTGCTTCAGTAATTTTTGGTGCTGTTGCTCAGTCTCTGTCAAATCTCCAAGACAATTATGATCCTACACATTTTCTGACAATATGAGTTTAGGTAACAGAGAGAGATGCTAATTCATGTCATTCTAAAACAAGAGCAGTCTGATAAAACTTCTATGTATTATGTTTGACAGAGATCAGCATATTCACATTGCCTAGCATTTAGCAATGTAACTGCATAAGACACAGCATGTGCTGACTTTTTTGAAATGAAGGGGACCAGAAGATACTTAACAGTCTCTATAGAGTGGGTTAGCTGAACGAATGAAAGGAATAAATCAAAGGAACTCAGTTCAAGTAAAAATTAAATATAAAAAGAAATCTGATTGAACTCATACAATATAAATCAAGTTTCAGTAGAACCTCAGAAACACCAGGCCATCTGGGACGTTAATACATCCACAGTCCAGTTGAAATGTAAGTTACAGCAACCCTGCTTTCTTTCCTGAGGTTATTAACAGATGTGTGAGTGCATCAGGTACAGATAAAACTAAAATCACCCCTAAACTCAGCTCTTCTACATGAACTTGACACTCATCACTGGTCTCTGTATGACTTTGATCAAGTACACACATTTTGATGTTCAATAGAGGGTATTACTTGTAGGAATGCACCCCCACACCCAAGCAGGTGTTTCTATATAAAGGAAAGAGTTTCAGCTTACCTTTAAACATATAAGGAAGCCAAACTAGAAAGTTCTGTTTTCTTTTCATCAGTATTGGTCCAGTGCCAGCATAAGGGCACTGGTTGGGCTTTAGAAATGTCTCTCAACATCCGTACCTACTTCTATCGGCAGCAAGCCAAGTTGTCCCTCCTAAGTCATTGAGTATTCATAAAGGTGTACAAAGGGACACGAGTGCTTTTTGGTGTGTTTTTAGCAAGGTGTCAGAGGTTTCTCTGATGCCTGTACTCAGCTTTTTCTTTTGTTTCTGTATTGTTTGTTACTTCTCTTTCATTAGAATCTTTGCTTTACAAAACCCCGAGATGTCTCGCTATTATTTTAAGCCATTTCTCTGCAAGGGCTGGACCCTCAGAGGTGACAGACCTTCGTGGGGTTTACAACATGTGACCCCACACAAGATTCCATCAATTACTCCTGCATTTTGATTGCTTAACAAACACAGAAGTCAGCTACATGATGTATATGGTTTCTACATGAAAACATCCTATCTGAAAAGAGGAAAATCTCATATCAAGTACCGATAAATTTGAGGAAAAAATTGCAAGTTTGGTTCATTTTTATGTATTATTTCACTTTTTTGTGTAGGTGTGTAAATGAATGCAGGTCTTTAAAGCATGATGTGTCAAACACACATGCACACAGAGATGTCACAACAGCCTGGGCAGCCCTTCTCTGTAGCTTCAGCAAGGAAGCAATCTGTAAGATTAGAAATCTTCATTCCTAAATGCTGATGCACTGAAAATAATAGTTTCTGCCCAAGACTAAGCCCCTGCAGATCAGCACAGTTTGTAGGCATGGTGGCCTTGGCACTCTGGCTCCTGTGAAACGTTCAGGCACACTTGGCAATGAGTTGCCTTGTGACATAAGGGCAGAAAAGCTCCCAGTTCAAGGCTTCACACTTCAGGCACAGACTTTGACTAATGACCATGAAACTGTTATTGCCATGGTTCATTATGTTATGTCACAGGGGACAATGATGGTTTTTACAGCAAAATGCTCTTAATTTAATGAAACTAAACTGGTATCAGTTGCAATCCAGAAAGGTTCAAAGGAGATAATAATCTCTCAAATGCTGCAGGGTTGTTGTTTTAATTGCTAATTTGTGCATGTTTTGACAGTAATCACTGAACCCTGTGATGTTCCCAGAGATGCCCATGGTGCTGCTGTAAGTTTTGGCAGATTTTGTAGTCCTCAGATCAACACTAGGAGGATTTACTCAAGAGCATATACTGGAGTTTTTCCTTTACTTCACACATCAGAACTTCAAACCTATATATTTTTGTCACAATGCTTTGAAAATTTTAAATGTAAAATTAAATGGACACTAAAGACTTGAAATCTAATAAATCTAAAAAAGAGCTACTTTTTTCTCCTGAGATTGAGATTTTACAGAACATTTCACTTCCTCTTCTGTTTATGTTGCTGTAAAAAATGCCAGTATGAAGAAAATGAGCAATACTTCATTGTCCTGTGAAGAAATTAATCGAGAGAAAAAGGCAAAAAAGAATTTTTAACTACATTTTTGTTTCGTGGGTAATTGCAGAAGGAAAAATTAAAACTCATTTCTGCAGAGACCTGTTTATATATTTTACTTACCCCAAGTAAGAAAACAAGTAGTTCTGTTACTTCAAGGCCATTACTAAGGATGCATAAGATCAAGCATTTGCATAAACTTGGACTGTATTTCAAGCTATATTTCATTTTTCCTCCACAAAGTACCCAAAGCACCTATATATCAGTTGCTGTGAATAAACTACAGCAATTCAGCCAGACTATCCAAATTGTGCATGCTAGGAGTCATGTAGAGAGATGTCCAAACTCTCTTTGTATCCTTGACTTATATTTGTTGACTTTACTAGGCACGGCCAATTACAGATTCTGTTCAAAATCACTAGTGGTGTTGCCGGATTTTATTGTATTGCAAGGACTGAAATAACCAAACACCTGGGAAGTCAGAAGCTTCAACTCTAAGACCTACTTGACCACAGGGAGCCTTCAAGCATTGCTTTCATTCTCCAGGGCAGTACCTAAACCAACCAACTTGAACACAAGGCTGGGACTGAGCCTTTTCTGCTCCTTCTTAGGGAACCTGTGCCATGGTGCCAACTTAACAGAAGAAGGCATGGAGCATGGACAAAGAGCTGCCAGGGAAGGTAATGATTGTGTTGCCTTCTCTTTCATTTTACCAGTATAGCAAAGTTCTGATACTGACCATAACCACTTAAAAATGCTGGTAAGGGGTCATCTTTCATTGGCCTAGGAAAATTAGGTTCTTCACATGAATCTGCTTCTGGAAAAAACATTTCTGTCAGCCCCCTAGCTTATTTCACAAGACAGCTGGCTCAGGTAAAAGCCCGAGGGAGCTTCTCCAGACCTCTATCCTAGGAAAGCACTCCTCAGGGAAGCCAAGATCCAGTTCAACACAGCCTGAAACCCTCAGTCATGCCTGTGTCGTCATCAGGGGGTAATCATCAGGAAAAATGAACAAGTAAACAAAGAGGCAGGAAAAAAGTAAGATTGACACAACAACCATGCAAAGTCTGTGGTTGTTGAAAGCAATTTTATATGAAATGGAAAAACCATTCATAAGCAGTGTCTGTTGAACCTCTGCTGACTTCAGACCCCAGAGCTTTACTGAGTCCTGAAACTAAAAACAGGACCCAGGAAGGCTCTGAGGGGGACATGTTTCTCTGAACAAACTAATGGCAAACACAGCATTCTCCATATTAGAAATAAACTTCTGAAATTAAAACCCCTACTGCTAAAACTGAATTTCATTATTTTAGAAAACAAAACCTAACCAGTTCATGTTATTTCTGAGTCTGTTCCCTATGTCTGAGACTCTTTTTGTTCTACATTGCTTAGTTTTGTGGTGTCTTGCATAGATCTACTTTTTTGGGTTTCCTCTGAAAGGGCAAGTGCTAAAGACAGTATATGGCTATAAAATCACTAGTCATATGCTTCAAAAGTATTTGTCATTCTTTTGATATGGCTGTCATACCCAGTACTTAAAAGCTGTCTTTGATGTAATTGAGGCTTTTACTCCTCTCTAGCTATGGGGCTTTTGATCACCTCCTAATGAATGAAGTAATGACAACCAATTACATTTACATCTAACACAAAGCATATTGTTAAAGTTTGTCATTACCACTTTCCTTTTGTGCATGCTAACACAATGTTGTAACCTTAATATTTTCTGCCTCACTGCTGCTGGGAGAATTAATCAGTGAAGTTATTTATTTCATTTTTACATTTTTATTAACTGTCAATTATACATGAAGAGATTAAATGTCTGCATAACTCCTGACTCTCACAATGCTTCTTTCAAGCCAAATAAAGTTATTTCTTCCATTTTAACATTTTTATTAACTGGCAATTACATATGAAGAGATGAAATGTGTGCATAACTTATGACTCCTAGGATGCTTCTTACAAGTTTGCAAAACACTTAAAATGTATCAGGATCCTACTGTTTTGCTCTGGACACAGCCTCATTAAAGCTATGGAAGGGAGCTACACACCACTCTGCAGGTCTACATGAACATTTTATCACTGGTTTGAATTATCTAGTCTGAGTTAGAGCTCTGCAAGAGCCTCAGAAACAGTGGGGAAGGCTGACTTCACTTATATTCATGTTGATCAGCGCTGTTAGGTTTTTTGCCAAGGAGAATTTGAATTTAGTTCTGTATTTAAGGCAGAGGTTTCTGACATCCTCTATGAAACAAAAAAGTTTGCTTGCTTTCTCTGGATTTAAGTAGGATTCTGTTGGCCACCATACATGAACTTCACCAGGCAGAACAAAGTGACTTTTTTCCAAGTCCCATAATAGTGAACATGAAGGAAAGCCCAAGTTGCCAGTGGCTCAATTAATTTCTAATTTTAAAAATAATGTCTTTGAAAAATGACAAACAATAACAGAACAAAGAAAGAAAATTACTTATACTAGAATTGTTTCTGTGTAGTAGAATAAACTTGGAATTTTCTAACAAAACATTTTTTTCATGGGCTACAATAAAGCCGCAAAGCCAAGTTATTCACAGAAACATTTTGGTTTTCACATATTTTTCCCAAAACAGAAATAGGATTCTGACAAGTGAGCAGCCATCATCCTTAGTGGTCTAGTAAAGAGCCCTGGTTTTCTTGTATGTGGTTTAGAGACAGCCCCACTCTGTGGCTTGTCCAGTCACATGTAACTCATAACCCCAATAGGAGTTTGTCACAGATCCAAAGGTTCATGACAACCCAACTGTGCTGGCAGTTCTCAGACACACAGCACTTCTCAAACTCTCTTTGGCATGGGGAGAAACTATCCTTTTTCCAGGAAAAGGTCCCCAACTGTCCTAATACCAGAAAGGTACCAGAAACCACTTTCTTTTTTGGATTCAGCAAGTGGAGTCCTTGGAGCATTCAGCAGGGTGCAGAATCACTGGCATGACATATTTCTCTGCTCCATGCTGCTTTGAAAAATGAGGAAAAAACATATATTCCTGCAGATAACTTTTTGTGTATGAACTGTAGAAACTTTGGGAGTGTCTGTGTGAATGTTACCTTGAGCCTGAACTAGCTCCATGAGGTCACCTGCTTCTTGTGACTCCTCTGAAAACACAAACTGTCTTCATTGCAAACTATTGCAAACTGTCCTGTGGCACTCTGAGCACCAACACTGTGCCCTGGAACAGCTGCAGAGTTGAGGACTCCACTGGGCCAGTTATCAATTACTAGCCAGCTCCTTCCTCAGTAACTTGAGTGTCTACTTTGTAAACAGTTCTGCTAAGAAACATTTCCATGTGATACCTTGGTCTATATTATGCAGCAGCACTTCAGAAATGAAGTCACAGATATTTTGCAGCCTAATTTACCATTGAAGGGTAGACAAAATGACGACAAAATTTTTGGATTTACAAGAGATAACAAGTAATACTCTTTATTCCAGGTCAGAAGATTAAATTCAGCTGGTGCCAGGAGGAGATTGCCCCATAATACCCCCCTCTTTGTAGCTGGTTACTTGCATCCATGATTTTGGCATTATAGTGGAATAAAGGGCCAGGGCCCACTAGGCATTACATGGAAAATAAGACTTGCAGAACAGAACTGAAGAATAAGGAAGAAAATATTTTTGCCCAAACCAAGTACTTCTTCAGCAGTAGAGGAATAGTTTGCTGCATACTGAGAGCCAGTAAGACTGATCCCATATCCCTGATTACAGAAGACTCTTACAGATACAGTATTAGATAAATGCTTCTACATACTGCTTTGCTGAGAGCACCTTCCTTCTCACAAATCCCAGGCATCAATCAAGGCACGAGGGTTCCATTTTTCCAGTTATACAGTTTGGGCACACCTCCAGTTAGTAAGACAGGACAAAACAGCAGAGGGTGAAGAGAAAGGCAAATGCATTTCTAACAAAGATGCTATTTAACATGAAAGGTAAATAAATTATGTGATTTTAATTCTTCAGCCCAATCAGAGAAGTTTGCCCCACTGTGGATATTCATTGTTTTCTTGTAAATTCATAGCCCTTTACATTTACATCTTTCTTCCACAGCTATTTTACCTTACAGCTTAGTCACTCAACCTTTCCAATACTATAGCAAGGCAAAACCTGACTTCTGACCCTCAAAACCTCTTCATTGCAGAGAGCTGTACCTCAGACCATTGGCCTGCACCTAGAGCATGTCCTGAGAAGTGCTTATGGAAGTCAGAGCAGCACTTCTGCTCACCCATATTTCTTGCTTTCATTTCTCTTTATGCTGATAAGGCGCTAATTACCTGTCAACTCAAAAATATCTTAAACTAATACTTAAATGTATTTCACACTTTTTTAAAAATTACTCATTATATCAGGAGTTTACATGATTTTGTCAGGATTGCAAACACTTGCCATTGCTCCCCTTTTCATCTGCTGGGGAGGTAATTCTAGGTATGGGACTGTTGTAATTCACAGCTCCAGCAGCAAATAAACACAGAAAAAATGAGCTGGTATTTTTGTATGCTTTTGAGATGCTAGATTTAGACTAATCCCTATTACTTTGTTCTTGTGAAACATGTTCTGTCATGGAAAAAATTACCTATTTGCAATTAAATTGCTGCTGATATTGGCCAGGAAAAGAAGAAAAAATGAAGAAACACTACTTCAAGTAATTTATTCTAACCAGCACTTGACTTACCCTAGTGTGGACAGTTACACCCCAGATGTTCAGAGAGATTGCTCTACTGCAAGGGAATGGGTCTCTCCTCTATCCATACATGTAGACAAAGTTTTAAGTTCAGAGCTGTTGTTTACAATATAATCTCAATGCCAATTTTAAGCCTTTGCCACAGTCAAACATGAACTGCACCTACTCCAAGTGATGATATTTTCTGCAAATGCTCTAACGGATTCAAACACTTCCCACTGAAATGGTAAGAAGAAAAACAGGCATTTCCTGTGTGAAATAAATGAACAGACATCATCAATGAATGGATCATTTCATTATGTTAAAGGTTTTTTCCTCTTTAGGAAGTTAGCAACAAACCATTGAGCTCAAGGTCATTAAAAAGAAATTAAATGTAGGAGCAAGCACCTGTGCAATGCCCTAATTGTTATGTGTAAGGGACAAAATCTATCTTAAGACTGATTATAGAATCACAGAATCATTTTGGTTGGAAAATGATTGAGTTGAATCATTAACCAAACACTGCCAAGGGCACCACTAAACCATTAAAGCAAGTAGTTCAGGAATACACAGGGCAGAAGGTTTTGGAGCATAGCTTCATTGTGGAAAGGCAGGTGTCCACCTTGAACATGCTCCTTAACCAGGTCTATGTATTCAAAATATCTGAAGCACCGGTGAATGAGGGACAAAGACATTTAACTTGGATAATATTCAGTGGCACTAAAAGACAGCTAGATCACTTCCATTTGAGGAAGGTGTAGTGAGTACCTGTGCTGTAGTTCAGCAGGCGACTCTAAGCTTGTGATCCTGATCCCTAACACCTGCCTGCCTACTGGCCCATTACAGGGAGGTCTTTTTTGTCTGCAGTTGCCTTCATCACCTCTCCTGGTTCTTCCCTAATTTCTGCCAGCTTGCTGTCCAGGCATCTGCTTTAAAAGAGTGATGATAGCCAGATGACCGCAGCTTTGCCTCTGACATGGACAGAAGACTGAAAGTAGGATTTACATATTCTTTTATGATAGGATATTTAGGTTGATGAGCCTAAATGATAATAGGAAAAAAACTTTAGGAAGAGCAAATACATGAACTAGTATTAATGGATGATATTGGATGTTTTTATTTAATGGGAGCTAAATTTAAAGTGCAAGTTTGTAATAAAACATGACTGCAAAATTGCCTAGTAAACAAAGCAGATCTGTGAGAAGGCTCAGGCATACTAATGTTTTCTTCAGTGTGAGAAGGCTCTTCAAACAGGTTGTATGAAACAGTATTTATCCCTTTGAATGCTGGTAAGATTAAAAAAAATCTTAAAATTACATGCAATAACCTCAGTGCAACAGTGTTCCAAGATAAGACAGACTTGAGGACTAAATAAAATCTGATTTCCAAACTCAGTATTTTGCCCTTGATTTGAGTAGTGAGACATTTTACAATCCGTATAGAAGTACAGTGCAATAGATGGCTTTTTAAAGTGATTGAAAAATCACTTTGTTATTTACATGCTCAATTTTAAACACATCAGGGAAAATAGTTCAAAAGTTTCTAAAATTAAACCTCATTCAGTTAATTTCTTTTTCCAGTGCTCTCCTGAATCAGCTCTTGTGGCAGGAGATAACTCATTCTAGGGGAGCAATAGAAAAAACATCCCTAGTAAGAATAATTCTCCTTATAAAAGGACAATTTGCAAAGCATTTTTTAAATGCACCTTCAGCTGTATAAATTGCAAAATATTTAGTACTTTGTTATGACAAGCTTATTATGTGCTTCCTTCTATTGTTCTCCTCTTTCAGATTCCAGACAAAGAAATTGGAAGGAACAAATGTAGGAACGTTGAAGCTGTCACTAATGGTCCTCAACAGTAACTAAGGACACCCACGAGTAAATATTGTATTTCTTTTTGCAATACTTCAATACTATAACTTGGGAAAGTTGTACACCCTGGGGTGTCAAAGAACAACCAGAATACACTATGCAGTGAAAACATGGCGAAAATTCCTTTTATGTACCTTTACCTGGAGGATCAAAATTAAACTATGGGCAAGGCTGAAGTTTTACAGAGGGTGCAAGGACTCTTCTAATGTTGCAGGGTTTTGGTTTACAGCTTGTCTGAAAAGCAGCATCTCCTTCAGCACAAGGGTGTTCCAATTTGTGGTGAAAGAGGAAGGAATGGCCAGTACTGCTCCCTGGAGTACACAGGCAGTCTTAAGAACCTTCTCATTAAGCCACAATCCAAACTTGAACCTGCTGACTTGATAAAATGGGAATATTGCAGCCTGAGAGGGGTGAGGCAGACTCTAGTTCTTTGAGCAGATGAGAATTTCTATTAAAAGCATTATACATGAAAAATGAAAGGAAGAAGAGCAGCCTGTATAACAAAATTAACTCCTACTTAGAAAAATAAGAGAAACTGGCCATTACAAAATATTTTTCTTAGAACAAACAGCAAAACAGTGCCAGTGCATAGCATACAGTGAATGGAAAAGAGATGTGATATAGGAAGACTACAAAAGGAAAATATATTAGAAAAAGGAATTATTCTGCAATATGAAAGAACAGTTGCATATATGGAGAAGATTTTACCTTAACAGCACTATCCTATTTATATCTTTATGGAAATAACTTCAGAAAAAATATTTCTGCCTCTAACTGGACTATATTATTTCTTTATTTTCCATGCCATTAATGGAACATGCTGGTTTTGCTCTAAGTTGTTTAAATTTTTTGTACTTGACTACATATATAGTAATATATAGTCATATATATATATATAACACATATATGACTGTATATGTGTGCATAAGAATATGGAATTCAATATTGTGCCTGTTTGGTAGAATTATCTGCTACCAGAGAGAATCAGCAAAGCTCAGCTGCCCCTACAGGCAGGTATGAATGAGAGAATCACTAGCACAGATGCACCTGAGGAACAGTGTATTTTAGCAAGAAGGCTGGACAGCTGTTGCTGTGAAATTCTGACCACTTACTGCAAAGATCTTGAGGAAAAGTACAAAATGGATGCAAATACATGCTTAAAATAGGAAACTGGGTATTTTTAAGTCTGCACCTGCCTTTAGTACTTTTAAATTCAATGTTTTGCTACTCAGTTTGGAGTTGTTTTACAATGTTACATTCTCACATTGAAGGAATGTATACTTTCCACTTCTTTAGTTTTCTAATAACTGATAACTACCAGATTTTCAGCAGAACTACTTTCTATGAAAAACAGTCACATTTAAAATAGGTATATGAGTTCTGTGTGTATAAAATCACATTTAGGGTCTTATTAATATTCTCACTGTGAGAACAAAACCACCTCAAACTCAAAACAGGTTTGAAGTTGCAAAAAGCCTGTGCTATATTTGCAACCAACAGCACCTACTGATATATTGAATTTCACTTGTCAAGAAGTCTGAAACACTTCCATATTCTGCCTTCAGAGATGGCAGTGTGAAATCAATGGAACACTGAAGTCTCATGATGCTATAAAAATCTCCATGCTATAATTCTAAATATTTTTCCTAGCAGTTTAAATTATAGAATAATATTTCACTATTTAACTACAAAAGTCCCTTTTTTTTTTTCATTTTTAATATTGAAACAATTCTGGTTTTAAGCATTCTTAATGTGTTGAAAAAGCTTTAATATATGAACTGCTGGTATACCAGTCACCTGAACCTTTAACAGCAGAAACAATTCCACTGGACAAAAGCACTAGCCATGAGTAAACATAAATAGTACCTAAGTCTTTATCTTCAGTATTTTATATCCTGACCAAATTATTCTAAAACTCAGTTAAGACAGTCAAAGGCAGTCAGCTAATACTGTGATTTAAATTTGCAAGCCCTCCTCCAGCAATTATGATATAATTTAGAACAAACTTCTCCCTCTTTGGGTTAATCCAAGTCAAAATATTTCATATTAATAACTATATTATATATAATTATATAAATTGACTAGTTGATAATCACTTAAGTCAACATAGTCTCTTTCTTTTTTTATCAGCCTCACTATTCTGCATACCCAGACCCTCTTCGTTCATCCATGGGACAAATTAAGACTGCTCCTGTAATCAGCAAGTAATTTAAGAGTTTTTCTTTTCTCCACCCAACTTATCCCACTTTATGGCATCTGTAATCTTCTCAGCCCTGATCAGTCTTCTGCTTTCAATTAAAAAAGCAAGTTTTCCTGCAGGAAATAGGAAAATTTTGTCACCACTCTAGTAAGAAAACCCTCACACGCTGAGCGCTACAGTTCATAGAACTCATCTCCAGCTCCGCCTGCAGCAGGCCGCTCAGGAAACTTCTGGCTTGGAAATTTAGAGATACCTTAGAAGTAAGTATTAGGCAGAAGTAGTAGGATTATAGGAGGGTTTCCAGTTCATGGAGTGAATAGGGTGGAGAGTGGCCAGGCTGGGGAATGGATGCATTCTCCAGTTGGCACATCTGGAGGAAAGCAACACCTCCTGGAGGTTTCTTTGGCCTGGTTTGTATGCCCAGTTTGCCCGGGAGCTGCAAAGGCCCTGATCTCCCCCCATCTCTGCCAAGGGTTCCAGTGCAATAAATAGCCTGGGGATGGAGGCTCCTTCCCAGAGAACTGGCAACATTTCATTCAGACACACAGGGCTCCTACACGGTCCCTGCTGCATGTCACCTGAAGGATTACATTTAATTTTCAGCAGTTTTGTGCAAAAAGTGAACAATAACAGTATTTCTTCGTGCTCTTTGTCTCCAAGCTACACCAGTATATCAAACACAAGCAGAAGGAGGTACAGCTGCTTGAACAGACTTTCAGCAAAGAAATTAACTCCTTGCAGGACCAAGTTCTTCAAAGTAGTGTTCTGTTTATTTTCAGCTGGTTTTCTTCATGACTATTTTTCCATCCAAGTTTGTTGGTTGGTTGGTTTTTTTTTTTCATTCTATCAGCAGTAAAGATACTGTTATATCTAATTTTATTGCTATAATTAAGTAAGTACTTCTCAGTCCATGATCAGTTCTATTTTGGGCTGGTTTAAAGTTTATTTAATTTGAGACATATACCAAGCAGGGTAACATAATTGCACATCTGAAGGCCTGCTTGATCTAATATTAAAATTTTGGTTTATTTCCTAAAGGTTTAAAAAAATCTAAGAAGTTCCGTGTAAATTTGTCAAAAAATTCTTTTCATCTGCACTCTAAAAATACAAGTAAAAAATGGCACAGAACAAGACTCTGTATGCAGTGTGATTAACACCTTGCCTTTTTTTTTTTTTTTTTTTTTTTTTTTTTTTTTTTTTTTTTTTTTTTTTTGTTTTTGTTTTTGTTTTTGTTTTTGTTTTTGTTTTTTTTGTTTTTTTTGAGTATAAGGGGAATAATGAACACATAATATCACAGAACCTGGGATAAAAAGCCCTGGCAGAGGCAGAAAAAGGTCATCTCATCCATTCACTGTACAATGAGGGAATTAAGGATTCTGCATAATTCTTGTGGGGTGTCTGGCTAACCTGAGTGTAAAAGGACTCTGATGATGAAGTCTCTATGTCATTCCTAGGCAGACTGCATACCTGCTTCACTTCATTTAGAAAACTTTTTCTCATATACAATCTGAATCTTCTTTGTTGCAATTTAAGCCCATTCTTTTTTATTTCCTCCTGTCATCATGCCTTTTTTAAGACTGGCAAAATGTTTGTAATTTTAACTTGCCTGGAATTTCAAACTCTTTTGTGAGTTGCCAAAGTGCTCATTATTGCTTTAGTAATTTCTTTGAATATTCTAGAATGCAGTTGAGTTAGCTTAAATGATTTAAAAAGATCTGACAGATTTAGGGATTCTAACCTGTTCTTTTACTTTCCCCTTTCTTACAAGGGGTAATTGTATCACACAACAGTTCAGAGCTGACCTTTTCAGAAGACTGATACAGAAAAAACCATTACACATTTCAGCCTTCTTGGAATCATTTGTTGAGAGCTCTTCCTCTCTTCTATACAGCAGACCAATGTTTTTCTTAGTCTTTCCCATCACTGTTGTGCTAATGAATCAGTTCACATTACCCATGACACCCCTTGCTAATAGCATAATTTTGTATTCGTTCCTGTATTTCCACTTTATTCCTTTTATTTGTCTTCACTGAGCTGATTTTCTATCCATTTTCTGTATGCTTCCTTCTTGTGACAGAAATTAACTTAAAAATTATACTTTTGTCTTTTACTATAGTTCCTGTCTTCCTTCTCTATTTCACACTGGGATCCCTTGAGCCAGTATCATTCCAGTCTTTTATCCAGGAAACTGATAGTCTCCCTAAAATAATCTTTCTTTCATTTTGGTTCCTCTGAGATTCCAAACTGCAGAGCTGTATTTAAAGCTTTGCTCTCAAAATGCCCTGGTTTTCTGTACTTCTTCCTTTCCCTCTAAAGAATAATGAACTCTGCCACTCCATGGTCATAGAAGTTGCTTTCTACACTTACTAGGTTAAAGTCAAATCCAGAAAGGTTTTTTCTTAAGTTGCTTATATGTTTCAAACACTTACTAGGGAATTTGTGCTCAGCTCCCAGCATATTCACCTGGAAACAGAGAAATTCCCACACTATAATAAAGTCATGCCCTGGAAAATGCCAACTCCTCACACAAAACCTAATCCCAATCGTCTTAAGAGAGCGTAACTGATAACTTTATTTCCTTTACAGAGTTCAAGTGCTTTTGGCGACTTACTAATCTCATTTAAATGAGAGAGAAAGAGAACCAGTGGCAGAGAAGTTACAGTCAGTATTGCCAACAGTGGTGGGCTGATCTGGTTCTGCTGCCGCCTGGGTGTCCATCTGCAGATTGATAGGATGGGATTTATTTCACCAAAATTTAAACACTATTAGTAGAAGTATGAACCTTTGCACTTGACACATCAGCTATTTTATTCTAGTTAGGGAAGAGGCACATTAGGACATATAAATCAATGTGATTTATTATAGCTACCTTCTGTAAAACTGGATGACTGGCACTAACAGAAGCAAGAAAATTTACATGAAACCGCACCTGGCCTTTCCCCTAACCTTGTGGATTACAACCATATGGCTTAACTTTTATTTTAACCAGTGTCCCACAGAGAACATGCTAGGTTATCATGCATGTACCTTTTTTAGATCTTGCTTATAAAAGCAAGATTTCCAGGTTGCTTTTATTTTACAGTTCCTTTCTGACATGATTTAAGTTTTCTACATTGTTCTGCATATAGCAGAGACTGGTGACAATCCTATCATTATAACCAATGTTCTCCTTTTCACGTTTTCTCTACATCTTTGCTTTATACAGATCTGTCATATATTATAGAAAGCTTTTGGTAAAGTTAGAGTAAACCATCCACTTGAGCATGTCTTTCAAAGGTGGGCAATGTTCTAGTTTATTAATAAATGCAATCACAGGCTGGTGGCAATTACAAGTTCAGTGAGTTGACAATTGCATGGTAGTCTCTGTAAGGCAAGTAAATGGCCTCAGTTTATCTGCAGCTTCCCTAAAAAGCCTTTTGCTTCACAGATGCCTTTCTTGTTCTGCTTATGGCCCAATGACTAAAGCTGGCCATTTTGCATTATTAGAGCTGTTTGCAGCTTGTGTGCAGTTTTGGGCACCACAATATGAAAAAGATATTAAGCTGTTAGAGAGCATCTAAAGGAGAACCATTAATATCATGAAGGGCCTCGAGGGGAACTATATGAGGAGTAACTGAGCACTTGGTCTGTTCAGCCTGAAGGAGACTGAGGGGATACCCCACTGCAGTCTACAGCTTCCTTGGGAAGGGAAAGGGAAGGTCAGGTGCTGATGTCTTCACTCTCATGACCAGTGACTGGACTGAGGGAATGGCCTGAAGTTGTGTCAGGGGAGGTTTAGATTGGATTTTAGAAAAAGGCTCATCACCCAGATGGTTGTTGGGCACTGAACAGGCTCCCCAGGGAAGTGGTTACAACACCAAGCCTGACAGAGTTCAGTAAGTGTTTGGACAAAGCTCTCAGGCATATGGTGTGACTCTTGGGGCTGTCCTGTGCAGTGTCAGGAGTTGGATTTGATGATCCTTATGGATCCCTTTCAACACAGGACATTCTACAATTCCATGATGCTAAATATACTTCAGGCATTGTACTATTAGGTAAGGGCAGATTGTCTGGTCTCTGTGACACCAGGAGTGAGCTTGGCCATGGCCCCAGGTGGAGCATTTAATGCAGCTGCCACTCTTTGCTCAGTCTGTGCAAAGGACAGACAGGGTGATCTCAAGGCTACAAACAGTAGTCCAGCTCTCTGGGTTTAACGACCTTGGTGGTTTGCTGGGCATTATGATACACAGTTTTCTTTTGCACAGCTGCAACTCCACTTACCAGGAACTGCACTGACAGGTGAAAATGAGGAAACAGGCACTTTCTAACACTTTTCAGAACCCCTTCATTCACTCCATGACACAGCTGCAACATGGACACTGTGGTTCTTTCACCCTACATAGACTTTCCCATTAGCAAACAACACTTCCAAGAGCAACCCTTTCTAAGAGGCTGCTTAAAGATGCTATGACTCCTTTTAACCCTTCTGTACAATACACCATGTGGTTGTTCATTCCTGTCTATGGTAAAAAATCCCAGCCTTTACTCCAGGCAGTTTTGCCTTTTGGGCCTTAGGTAATGTATCAGTTGACAAATTTCTTTTCTCACCTTGTGCCAAGACTTTACACCTCCAGCTCAATTTGCTGCAACTTTTTGCAGAGAGGAAGGATGCAAATTTTGACAATTTCTCCAGAAAAATCTCATTTTGTGAAGATTTCCTCCTTCGCTTCACTGCTCACACAGTTCACACAGAGAAGACAAGAAGCAACAAGAGCAAATTGGAATACAGGAAATTCCATTTGAATAGGAGAAAAAGACCCTCTTTTAATGTGAAGTTGGTCAAACACTGGCATAAGTTGTCCCGAGAGATTGTGGAGTCTCCACCAAGAGAGATACCCAAACTCCAACAAGATGCAGCCCTGAGCAGCTGGCTGTCACTGACCCTGCTTGGAGTGTGGGGATTGGACCAGACAACCTCCAGAGATCCCCTCCAATTTCCAGTGGCCTGTGAAAAGGGCAGGAATATCATGTCAGTTTGAGAAGTTGCTTCATGTTATGTGTTTTTAACAAAATACATTTTATTCCAGCTCCCTACTTCTTGGAGGCACTGCTGTGCCAAGGTACCACAGAAGTCCTTGGACATCAGAGCACCTGATGATGACTGTGACTCAACAGTCTAATGCTGCTGAACACCCAGAGCCTACCTAATGCTGTATGTCTCTGTATAAAACACATAAACATTCACTGAAGTGCAAATTGGGACTTAGATCTTGTTTTATTTTCTGGTCTGCAGATATTTTATTAGCCTATGCAAAGTGGAATACTGAGAGTCCCACCTTAAAATTATTCCCCAGACTGGTGGACAGGGCACTTGAATGAGAGACAGGAATTGTTTCAAGTCCTGACAGAGAAAGAAGTTGCTTTGATCTCTCACATCCTGAGATATTACTACTGCCACTTGATTTCTAGGCAAAAGGCACACTACATTATGTGAAAAGGGTTAATTGAAAGCAAAGTGAGCTTTTTGGAAGAGCCCACTGGACATCTGTGGATTAGTTAGGCACCTCGCTTAATGGGATTGAGAGGCTTTGACACCATCTAATTCCTTGGAATCACTTCCTGGACAGTCTAGGAGGTCTCCTATTTGGGCAGGAATTTGTGTTTATGTTCTTTCATTCCTAATGTTTCTGCTTACTGCAAAAGAAACCTTAGTACTGCGTCACACTGGACATCACTGTGCAAAAGACACATCAAGATTAGGGGTTACAGGCTGAGCATTGATAGGAATAAACACTTTTATGGAACAAACCCTTAAATAACTAATCTGAGAAATTAATTATTTTTCACTAGTTCAGTTCTGTTTAGCTTTGTATTTTCTTGACAAATGAAAATAGTCTGGTTATAATTAATTTTGATCTCTTGACTTGATGCACTGATACGATGTTCCAAAATCCATGTGACAAACATTTTATGCAAATCTTAATTAAAAAGACGATTACTAGTTACTGCAAAACTCTCTACTTTCCTCTGAAATATGTGGTGCTATTTCTTTCTAGCTGAAGTACAGGAAGCAGTTGATGCTACAAGTAATATTTGAGTGAGGTTTTAGCAGCAAATCAAAATGGCTAGGTTCACCTTATTTACTGAAAATAAATAAATGTATTCTGGTGGAGTAGCAAAATAATTCCTATTATGCAAAAGAGAAAAACAATTACATAAACTTTACAAAAGAAATAAAATTATTGTTTTTACAGCAACTTACCTGCCAAATATAAAGCTTCTATACCAGCACATAGTACTGAGTGTAGAAGGTGAGCTGATATTAAGAATGTCATAAGCACCTATTCCCAAAAAACTGTTTTTAACTGAAGACACCAAATTTTGTTTAGCTGTAGGAATGTACACAGCTACCAGAAGTATAGACTGAAAAACATGAAGAAAGCCTTCATACCTCCCTCAGAACTAGCAAGGCTGCAGCTAGAATAATATATTAATATTGGGGCACTATACTAGGGCTTGAAAGAAGACGTGGATCATTTGGAATGGGCTGAGAACAGAGACAAGATATTGATTTTAGAGATGTAAAACAAAATCAGTTGTTAGGATGCCAATATGGTTGATACAAATGAGAGCGTGGTTGCAGAGCCTGAAGAAGAACACTCTTGAGGCACATCTGAGGAGACCTGAGGAAGCCTGGAGAGCCCAGCATGCAGCACAAGCTAAGTTAAAGCACTGAAATGCACAATCAGTTCCACAAAGCAGAAGTTCTACTGAGCAGATTGAAAAAGAGACATGGCATCGATATGATGAAAGAGTGCCATGCTGCTGACTAGATTAGGAAAGAATGATGCAATTCATAAAACACACTGAGAAAGTGCCATCACTGATGACTGACAAAAGCAATGTCAGGTCAAAAGGAAGGACAGGATGCCTATTGCCAAAGTCTACAGACTATACACAGTCTGAAGGAAAACGGAGTCTTGAGGACATTTCTGCAGAAACATTAAGGGAGCTGTAAAATGTGGGCAGTGGAAATCAGCAAGTCATAGGAATTACCAAAAAGTGAGTGGATAAGTGGATACTTGTGTTTGTGATCGTCTGCAGTTAACAGGATCACAGATACGCTTCTCTCCTTAACAATCTTATTTAAGTAAGACATACATTAATGTAGAAATACTGGCATCAGTCAACATTTGTGGGAAGTAACTGTATCACTGCAAAGGGTGTTACAACACTGGTTTTCTGAATTGAGAGAAGACTGAAGGGACACATTGACAATGGTCCTTGAGTACCTAAGAGGCCATTCTCTGAGTGCAAAGGATGGCAAGTCACTGAACTGCAGCAAGGCAGACATCAGGAAAACCTCATGGTAATAATGCACAAGGCTGGATTCCTTGTTGAAGATGGGGAATCTCCAACAGTGCAGGTTTGAAATGGCATCTTGGACAAACACCACGAAAAAAAAAGTCCCATATAAGTGACCTCCTCTAGGAATAGAGGCAAAGCAGGTGGACTTTTGAGATCTGGTCCAATCTGATCTGATCTTTTTACTATGACTTTATGTCTGTAGCAAATGTTAGCATAAACTCTGCTTATTTATTTTGATCATACAAGAGGCACACTTCAAGGGAGATGTTATAATGGCAAACTACAGCAATCCACAAAAATGGGCTTAATAATGTTATAAATTACTTTAAATTGCACGTTCAGCAGAACACTGAAGCACAGTTCTTGGGTCTTAAAGACTTGAGGTCTAAGGACACAAACCACTCAAATATTGAAGCCCTGAGGAAATGCAAAACCAGCCCAATGACACCTTTAACAATAGAATAATCCCAGATTTAAAAAAACCTCAGCATTAGAGAGGAGTGTGCTGCAGGACAGGACAAACTCTTATACACCCCACATAAAGCAAGGTATCTCTAATCTCTTCATAAAAAAAACCAAAACAACAAAAAACCCCCAACCAAACAAAAAACTGTTAGTGGATATTTCCTGAAGAATTAAATAACCATACCTCAATGTACATTTCTTTTGTGGAGAGACTGATGTGAATTGGTTATACCATTACTGAGATTTAGTGATCCCATTTGTCACAGTGATAACTGCATACAGATTGCCTGTCTTTAACTAGAGAAAGCTCCCTCCTCCAAGGCTTTTAGCTGTCTGCAGATGCCTAAATGAAGCCTTTCTGTTGACACCCATGGGCTCCCTGGGGTGCTTATGTCAGTTCCTGGTGCTATCCCTTTTCATCTTAATGTACACCTGTCAGACTGCTCGGAATTTCTGTTCAGCATCACCTTCCCCTAAAGGCTCCTTCAGTCTGAATAAACTTGGGTTTATTCTCAAGTGAAATAAGCTGTGCCCACCGACTTGATGGTTCTGCCTTGAAAAGCCTGAAGGAGCAAAAAGCCAAGTGGTTTGAAACCCAATCTTTCCAAGTTGTACACTTTGTAGCTGAACACCACAAACTCTATTTAATGGTTCTTGTTAAGACCAGACGATCCCCAGAAAGGGCCCTTCTGAGTGTACAGCCTATGAAACCGCCAGATCTAAGATTTTATATAGCATTTCCCAGAATTTAAAAACATACATTATAGTTTAAAGCTTTTGGCTTTGGAGGCGACTGGTCTCGCACAAAGTCTACCACCGTATCCCGAGGACAAGTTGATCCACGCAGACAAATGACAACCGCGAAGAACATCTTTGAGCCCTGCCTGCCCGAGCTCGGCCCCTAGTGCCGGCCGGGCCGCCCGGTGCTTCTGGGGCGCTCCCTGAGCTGAGCGCTTCCCGCCAGAGGCGCGGCAGCGGCTCTTTGACAGGAAGAAGGCAAAAAAAGGAGCAGCGAACACACAGCACCATGCCCGGGCACCGACACGAGCCCGCTGTAAGCCCNCCCGGGCACCGACTGTGAGCCCGCGAGCCGGCGAGGAGGAGAGGAACAGCGCATCGCCGGGCCCCCAGCCCTGGCCCCGCCGCCGCCCCGGTGCCCACCCGTCCTGCCGCTCACCTATAGTAGAAACGACGGTGCCCACGAAGTAGAAAGCGCCGGTGAAATCCCATCGGGGCCGGATGTCATCGACGCGGATGCCGGCCACGCTCGCCTCCTCGTATTCCCGGAGAAAGTGCCGGAGTTCGGCACGGCTCAGG
>VYXD01030798.1:1299875-1348020 GCA_013397195.1 Hylia prasina | reverse complement strand
GAGCGTGGAGGCCCGGAAAGACGGCGGCGCCGCACAGCATGTACAGCACGATCAGCACCGCCAGCAGGAGGAAGCGCGCGTTGTCCGCGTTGAGGCGACCCGCGCTGGAGCAGCAGCAGGCGCCGCGACACGCCATCCTCCGCCCGCGGGACCGGGCTGCCGTGCCGCCACCCTACGTCGGGGCCCTGCTGCGGCCGCCNCGCCGCGGGGCTCCGCCGCCCGGTCCACCGGGCCGCCCGCACCATGGCCTCGGGGGAGCCGCGGGCCGGGCCGGGGCCCCAGGTACAGCTCCCGTCAGGAGAGGCGCGGCCGTCGCCCCCGGAGCTCACTGCCGGCAGCGGGCAGGGCGGGCTGGCAGAGGGCGGCTGCCCCGCGGCCTCCAGCCCTCAGAGGGACGGGGGTGTCTCCCTTCCCGCTCTCAGGGACCCGTCCCGGGCTGTGAGGCCGAGGAGCGCCCGAAGCAACGGGGCCTCTTAGAGACACGGGGCATGAAACCCCTCAGTCGATGATATGCCCCCCATCAAAGCCATAAAAATCACCGCCCTTTCTCAAAAAAGGGCACCTCCTTCGCTACAGGTTTGGTTACCCACTGCCTTCCCGACAAGGTGTTACATCTCCGTCCTCCAGCGCATTGTAGTCGAAGGGAAATTGTTTAGGGAAGACAGAAGCAGTCTCCTCCAGCTGCAATGTGGTTTTAAAACGCGTTATTTGCCGGTTCAAAGAGCAGAGCTCTCGATCCAAATCTTCTGGAAATACCATTCTCACTATAAGAGGAAAAAGCTAAACTCAGCAATATCTGGTAGTTGCTACAGAGCCGAATTCCACTTTTAAATAATTGGGGCTGGAATTCAGCTCTGCTAAACATAATAGTATACAAGCACATTTTTCCATGGAAGGACAACCTACATATATTTTTAAAAAGCAGGTTAATAAACTATAACATCCACTTCCCTTCTCCCCCACCCCCAATTTTCTAATAATTGTGTTGCAGTCAAAATGCAATGGGAATGAACACTAAGATCTTAGAAATCTGCCTTAATTGCAGATAATTGTACACTCCACGTAAGAGCCATTGATTGTGTCGCAGCCTGAGGTATATTTGAGTATTGGTCTGAGCCCCAAGGGTGCACTGTGGGCAGTTCCAATGCCAGTGTTTGAGAAAGGATCACCACCTGTGTGGCAACAACTGCTAGAGCAGTAGGCACAGGGAAAAATAAGTTATTTTCTTACATTGCGCAGTAAACCAGCAGCAAGGGATGAATGGGAGTCATGTTTAAATTTTTCCCATTTGTTGTTATTCATAGGTGATACATCATGCTGCAGGTTTTTATTCCCTCCTAATTAGTCTTCAGCATAGACTTTAGCATGGAAATTAAAGTTAGCAGCAATACTGGAAGACATTAAATAGCCAAAAATAGGAAGATGAGATGCCAGCCAAACTAACCAGGCTGTGCCAAGTGCTAAAGGTAACCACATGCTTCCATAAAAAAATGCTGGTGTATCTTTTAAATTATTGGCAGTTCCTATTAGAGGAAAAAAAGACAACAAAACCCAACCTATACTTCCCTGCTTTGCCAGTCAGAAGGAAGACAGAACTCAATCAGTGCACTCTCAACCAGCAAAGGCAGCAGACCTGAGTGAGCACCCTCTGTCCACACCAATGGCTCTATCCATCAAACCTGTTCAAGGGTGGCTTGGATTAGCACAGTTGGAAAAAGAGCCTTTAGCTGCTTGCAACCATTACATCAATGTGACTGCCCAAAGGAATATGAACAATAACACTTATTCATATTAGGAAAAAGCTTTTTTATAGAAAGGGTGATAAAGTACTGGAATGGTCTGCCCATGGAAGTGGTAGAGTCACCATCCCTGGATGTGTTTTTAAAAAAAAAAAACTGGATGTGGCACTCAGTGCCATGATATGAGGTGTTAGGTCATGGTTTGCACTCAATGATCTTGAAGGTCTCTTCCAACCTAGTGATTCTGTGGATTTTAAGATCATTTACTCCAAACATTAACAAAATACTACCAAGTCTACCAGTAACCCATATCACTAAGTGTTAACATCCACACATCTTTTAATACCTCCAGGGATGGTGACTCCACCACTACCCTGGGCAGTCTGTTCCAATGCCTGACAACCCTCAGTTGAAGAATTTTTCCCTAATATCCAATCTAAACCTTCCCTGGTGAAACTTAAGGCTCGTCTTGTCCCCTTGCTTGTTACCTGTCAGAAGAGGCTGATTCCCACCTGGCTACAACCTCCTTGCAGGCAATTGTAGAGAGCAGAAAGATCTTCACTGAGACTCCTTTTCTCCATGCTAAACATTCTTATCTCCTCCAGTTACTCCTCAGAAGACTTGTGCTCCAGACCCTCTACCAGCTCCATTGCCCTTCTCTGGACATGTTCCAGCCCCTCAGTGTCTTTCTTGTCATGAGGGGCCCAAAACTGGACACAACACTTGATATGTGGCCTCGCAAGTGTTGACTATGGGGGTACAATCACTGCCCTGGTCCTGCTGGCCACACTATTTTTGATACAAGCAATGTGTTCCATTAATGGGAGGCTGTTGATTTTATAAAACACCTGATAGTACATTTGCAAGATAAAAGTTCCAAACCAATCTGAAATTAACACATTTAGAAGACAGAACAAAGGGTATATAAACAAGATTGCCTTTATTTTTTATTTGAATTTTACACATAATAACTTTTATTCTAGCTACAGGGGTCAACTGACAGTCTCAAAGAACAGAAATTTTAAAATTAATTACAGCTGAAAATGCAGAGACTCTGAGAACAGTTCTCATCTTGAAAACCATATTGGGAACCATAGTAAAGAAAAAGTGTATAAAAGGGCATTCAAAAAAGCAGGTTCACTTGTAACAATATAGTTATAAATTCTCCAAGAATCTCTTCTTATTAACATTTTAATGTTTCAACTACAAATTAGCCATTATAGTTTACAGAACAGAAAAAAGCAGTTTTTGCAAGTAGCACGGCAGGCTCAGTGTCAGCAAGTGGAACATCACAGAGTACTGGAAACATTTATGATGGAACCCACATATTTCCATGTGTATCAGGGGCATCAGTGTAAGGAATATTCCAAATCCATGGTTGATCTGTAAACCAAAACAAAGACATGCTCATAACAAAATAATTTATCAACTGCAAAATTTGGTTCTCTTCTTTTCCCTCTGGAGGAAGAGGAAGGTAAAAATTCCCACTGATTTTCAGATAACATCATGGGCAATTTCAGTTTAGTGGATTTTTTTTTAAATTGTGAGAAACAGTTTTCAAAAGGCTTTGCTTTCCCCCAGATACTATTTTAAATATAGTTATAACCCAACATACTCACCAGCTGTATAGGAATTTTATTTCATACAATATACAAGTACAGTAATGCAGCCAAATTTGGTTTGGCTTAGTGCCAGCAAGTTCTGTGCTGCATCTCTCTTAACCCAATGGAATTTTAAATAAACACTGTAACATATTGATATTTTTCACAGGGACAGTAAGTATTCAGTACCTAAGAATGACACTGCCTGACCTCTGACAAGTTCACATTTACCCCTCAGTTCTTCAAACATTACACCTTCAGATGAGCAACAGGTTTGCACCACACAGTTCCCTCAGAATATAGAAGGCTCTTTCCACTCTTGGGAAAGAGAAAAGGCAACACACCAGGAGTTAACTGCTAGCTCTGCAATCTGCTCTGTGCTCTTCCTCCTACCATACATGTGGCAGAAATGCAGCTGTTCTATGAATCCAAGGTATTATTCTATTTCTTGCAGGCTACTCCTACTGAAATAGAGAAAAATCCTTTAACCCTTTTTTCAGTTGAGTTTTCTCAATTAAGAAATTTATATAAATCTAGCCTGCTGCTTCTCTCCATGTACAAAATAAGCCCTGAAAGAACAGAATGACATTAAATTGTAATATGCATAGATTAAACTGAATTGTACCAGGGATGACAGGAATAGCTATTGATTGAGGTAACTTTTATCCAGTTTTAAATTTACAGGATCCAATGACAACTCTGACAATACAGGAAAACTACTGTAGCAAGGAAAGGAGAGTAAGAAAGTGACAAAAACACTAATGAAGGGTTATATAAATTACACAACAGCACACTGTGACAAGTATCACAGCAATGAAACATGGAGCAGAGGGACCATTGCTACTAAGTACTCATTATTACTTGATACCAGTGTCCTTAAATTCTCATACTCTTGTTTTGTACATTGCAGTAAAACATCCCAGCTATGCAAATGTTTTAAAACGTGTCTGTTTACAGAAAGAAGAGAGCAGTAGGGTAGTTGGTTGGTATTTTGTTAACAGTGAACAGGTGATTTCAAAGCATATAAAAAATAACAGGCATCAAAACCCAGAAAAAAAACTATAGCACTTAACTCACAGTGCACTGCCAAGAAACCTCTCTGGGTTTCTGGCTCAACTGCAGGATTATCTAGACTTTGAGTCATTTCTTAAAAAGAAAAAAATTAGCACCAATATTTTCCTAAGCTTGTTTTATCAGTCTGCTGGAGAGCATTTTAGGTGAATAACTTACCAGATTGGTAAACATTAACAGTTAAAGAAAGGCAACAGAACAAAGCAAATGATGGGAAAAGCATTGAGGATTTCAAACATACATTCAAGCTTGAACACTGACCTCTATCTAAGACATAAGAATAAATTCAGTCCCACTCAACACTGGAATCTGTCACTCAAGAGTACATTATGCAGCTCAGACCTATCCTTCTTCTCTACTTCCCTACCATCTGGCAGTTACTCTGCTTAATTCAGCAAAACATGCAGGCAGAGGAAAACTTAAGATGTACAGAAATAACTTCAGTCACCCCCTCTAAAGCATGCTGAGAGGCTTCAATATCTAATTTAGTTCTCTCTAATTGTAGCTATCTAAATAAAATTTGCTCAAGGTAGCTATTACTGTACTTGGAACTTTGTTCCGTTAATGGGATGCTGTTATTTTATAAAACAGCTGACAGTGTTTTAATAAGTCATGTGTAGAACTACTGATGATACAAATTATAATTCAGTTATTTATAAAATGTCAGGTTCCATTTAAAATTATTCATCACTTTTAATAGTATCTATATCAGCAAAAGAAAGACAATGACTGTGCAAATACCGTATGATGGTTGCTGCTTACTGTTGCACATGAAAATGACTGCCAAGCTTCTCAAAGTTAACTCCTTTGATCTTTTTTGGGGGAGGAAACAAAAGCCCCATTAAATAATTTTTAAAGTGTCCTTAACATACCCACCTTCCACACATTTCAAGATTAGTGTTTCATTTCTGATACCCCAGCTCTGTCTCTGGAGTTAGTGTTATCTACTAGGCTGGGACCACAGCTTCGCTCTTGCCTCACTTACAAGCAGCAGAACTCCAGCAGTAGACTCAGCACTCAGTAAAATAAATGGGGCCATTCAAGTCCCACTGCTACTTAAACAATATCTGAAAGCTCATGTGGAGCACTATTTCAGTTATACTCTGATTTTTGAATATTCTCTCACAACTGAATAGACTACCAATTTTTACTTAAAGGCAGAGAGGCTCTGGAGAACAAGACAAGTTCTTTTTGAGTAACACCTGACTATCACTCAAAGAATCCATGCTGGCAGGCCACCTCAAGCCTTCATGTTCTCATAAATATGACAGATGGCAGTACAGTCAAAACCAGGATCATGCAATTGAATAGTAAAGCATAAAACACAATGAAAGCACCTTTGTGATCCTCTTCCTATGGGTATCTTTTGCACTGTGAGTGCAGATCTGGATGAGAGAATTCCTGGTTCATTTCTAAACCCAGAGACTGGATTCTTATCTCTACTTAATTGAAAAAACTAGCTTCAAAGCAACAAGTATTCACATATATAGAAAGGTTACAAATAACCAGACTTCTTCAAGTCATTCTACATGGCAAACACACTCCCTGCTGTATGAATCTGGAAAGTTATTCCTTAAGCATTTGCAAAACGTGCACACTACACTTCAGTCTCTCTTGTCCCATCCCTCTGGATGAGCATGGCATTTGAAAAGGAACTGATCTTGTTCCTCTCCATGCAAATATCATACTAAAAGATTTCAAGGAGGAGGAAAGGCAGATGGGGGATAGATGTGGGATCTATATGAATATTCACAAACAAAGTGACAATTTCTAAAGACCAGGACAATGACCACTTGTTTGGGAAAAAAAGAGAAAAAAAAAGCACAACCCAGTACTGCAGTTTTAAACACAGGATTTGCTTTGTTTCTCAAGGTGCTGATGAGATGAAGAAAAAAATTAAGTATTTTGCACTTTTCTGAGACCTTCCCCAAATTGTTATAAAAAAACCTTGATATACTTATGAATTAGAAGTTTCAAGTTCCCTCCACACAACAGATGATTTCCTCAGTCAATAAACTGTGTAATATCTAAATCACAAATGAAGTGAAGTTCCTCAACTACAGAGAGTAACTTGTAATGGTAAGAGAGATAATAGCAATACAGCAAAAGAGATGTGATGATGACAGCTCAATGAGAAGATGTTATACAACAAAACAAAATCACAGTACTCATTTAAAAGATTCTACAAGAAAATAAAAATCTGAGTACTATTAAAGACACAAAGGAATTTTATTTATAATGATATCTTGCTAAGATAGGCTATTGTGTGCAAGATTTCCAAATACCAGATGGGATAATTTTCAGCTTCCCTTCCAAGGAACTCTCAAATCATACTGCTGATCCAGAGGTTTTATTTATCTTAGTGTCATTGATACATTGAGCTTTGCGATAGTCTTTTTTATGGCAGCCTGAATTTTAACTACAGAGGCCTTCAGGAGATTGATGTATCTATATGATTTTTATCTACATATTGAGTAGTACTGTCAGCTACCAGAATTCTCTTTTAATTCTTTAAATGTTTTGCCCTAAAGATACATCTGCTGCCCACAAATGACCTTCTGCTGTTCAGCTGACTATTGGAGGTGATCAAATGTAATTGCTCAAAACAGCAATGTGAAAAGAGTTAATAATGTACATGTTACACAACAAATGTTATCTGCTAAAAATTAATGAGGTCCCTTGTCACATCAGAATAGGAATGATCTTATTCTTTATTTTAAAACTGCCAGATGTAAAATATGCATGTTATTCCCTGCAGCAAGGAAAAACGCAAGCTATGTATATCATGCATTATATAACTCTTTTTGCGCTGGTAATTTAAAGCATTTGTGAAGAAATAGTCTAAAGGACAAATGCCCAGGTAAAAATCCTCTGTGCAATCTTAACTATGACCTGTCAGGAGGTCATACTGTTAATTTCCTCAGACTTCAACTACAAGTCTTGCACTCTGCACAAGATGGCTCAAATCACATATAAATTCCAAAACTAGACTGCGCATCATACATCTTACCCTGAAAAAGAATACCCAAATCAAACTGCTTTTTTAAATCCTTGAAGTAACCAACTGCTGAAGCAAAATACTGACCATATGGTGAATTTGCCATCTCAGGGGAGTGCTCTCACCTAATAATCTCAAGCACATCTCTCTTAGCCAAGCACAAGCTTTGAGCTCAAAGAAGTTAGCTACTAACATGTGGCAAATCAGATAGTCAAGTGGCTCCTTCTGGTCTCTTCAAGTTTGCAATCTGATCATAACATTACACAGAAGTGGCCAAACTAAATAGTGACTCTGTAATTCAAGTTTCTTCTCATGCAAAGTGTTAATTTCTTCACAATCATTATAAATAGCTGGGAGAACAAGTGTACCCAGATGTTACACTTGGACTCTGGGAAGTCCTGAGGCAGTGTCTGATGTCAAGCTGCATTATGAGAGCTTCAAACTGCAGGTTTACCGGTCAATAATAATGCTTTTGGTTCTGCTGAGGAAGGAAACTGAGACCAACACAAATGAGATTGGTTCCAACCCTGGCTTCCTCCCTCTGGGCTATGATTTACAATGACAATATACACTTGTTGCTTGAAAAATTGAAAACTAAACTTCTAGAGATACTCTGATTTATATTTACCATTGCTCTGAATGTTAAATAAGTGAAATATTTTCTGTTCAGTGCATTAGAATCACTAGAAATTGGACTAGCTTCTAGTTGTCACCTACTAAGAAGAAAGGATATTCTCTTGGACTTGTGCCATACTAGGCACACTGAAAGTACTTGGAAGTTCTCTAAGAATTCATACAGGATGTTGCTAGTCTAGTTCTTTCAAACCCTACAAAGTACACAGGTTTCAAGCAGCTATGCAACATCAATTAGAAAAAAAGGTGGTTATTGAAAAATATTAGTTACTTTCCCATAACTCTCCTATCTCAATTCTTAAAAAATATTCTAACTACTTGACAGAGAAAGTAGTGGAGCATTTTAATACTGAGAACAAGAAACAAAGCTGAGAGAAAGGTAGAGACCACAAACAGTGACATTTTCCCTGAACTTGTATGACCTCCTGAGGATACAGCAGGTCCCTGTGAGGGAACTCAGAGTAACAAAGAACTCCTACAGCTTTGCTATACCGATCTCTTAAGCACTGTGGCACTAGCACAAAGCAGGATAAATGAAAATTCTTTCAACTCTTTTGGTAACAGGTTAAACACAAATACCTAAGCCTACCAGAGCTGGAAGCAAATATGCCATGAAGTTTTTCTTCCTTTTATCCAGCACATTATATGTAATAAATGAGATGCAGTGTTACTATAGTTCCCTGAAATCACTATAAATATTTACCAAATGTAATTTCACCATACTCCCTATTCCCACTCACTGAAAATCAGATGAAATATCAAGCACTGAATATCTGAAGTTAAAAGAAAAAGGTTAATTTGCTTTTCCATATAAGTGTGGCAATGGAACATTGAACAGTGAGCAGGGCCCTTCACAAGGCAACAAGAGCTGTTCTTGTGAGATATGTTAAAGATCCTTCTGTGCATCCTTAATGGAATCACAGCTGTCAGAGGTTGAAAACTTCAGCTAGAGGACTAATGAATTAAGTGGACTGTCAATTTCTGCACAATGCCTGAACTTGTATTAAAGCTAATTTTCATCTCATTTCCCCACCATTTTCCCAGCCTCCTCACCATTTTTCCAGCATGATATTTGGCAGCTTTAGCCCCCAGTTACCAAGTGCAAAATAGATTTTCCCACTGGAACATAATGAAATACATCTTAATACATTTTTACAAGTTGTGAGAATTGTTCAGGAAAAATCTTCAACAAAGGGCAAAACAACTAAGGTAATTAATGTAATTGGCATGTATAGAGACTAATATGTAGCTTCACTCTACATTAATCTCAGCTGAATTGGAACCCATTTATCTTCTATACACTATTAATCAACTAAGAATTTCTTTCTTTGATCTCAATATATGCTTAAGAGAAAATTAAATTAGAAACAACTTGTTTAGTAGAATGCATTTAATTCCCTATTTTATAGGGTTCTCTTCCAGAGGTTTAAGAAGTTTCGGAGCATTTTGAACAAAGAGTTCAGAAAAAGCTTTTATCAATTCCTGCTTGTAACCTGCTCATAACTCAAAGAACTGCTGCTAGATCTATTTTTAGTTTGTTCCCTTTTCAATAGTGCTTAAGAGATCTGCAACAAATATTCATGATTAATAAATCTAAAATCTGGCAGAATAATAGCGCAGAGAAATGTTTCACCTGCTGAGGTCTTCCTAAAAAAAAGCAGAAAACAGAGCCAATTAAACAGAAATCCCATCACACCTATAACTACCAAGTTAAGTGCAACTCACTAGGGAAAACCAAATGAAGTAGCCCAAAATAGCGTACTATAATACAACAGCAATATATTTTACAATACATATAAACCACAGATTCATTACTCATTGAGTTAATTGATTATATAGTAATTTTCTAGCTATTTTTAGGTCCAAACATATTTTCCCAAGCATTACAGTGTTTGCTGGTAGCTTTGATTGGGTGGTTGGGCTGTTCATTTGGGTTGTTTTTTTAAATCATTCTATGTAGTCAAAATAAGCTACTTAAAATATTTCTGGTACGATTTCTCTCACAGATATCTTAACAAGCTCCCCATTGCAACTTCAGGTGCCTACGCTGCTACCAGCTATGGTTTGAGACTCAGGTAAATTTTATTCTTTGTTTGCTTCAGGGAGATCAAACAACTCTGGCTGGCAGAAGCAGGTAGAGTCGACCGGTTCATGTATTGTACTACATGTCTCTGCGCAAGTCTGAAGTACAGCTGGAAACTAAATGAAAGCAATGGCAAAATTTTAAATGTGTCACATCATAATTTTTAATATTACAATTTCCCTACTGGTGACATCTTAATGCACATCAATGAACCCTTCAGTGAGTACAGCTTAGCCTATGACAATGTTCCAGTCATAGAGGACAATCCATCTCTCTAGGACAGAAACCAGTACAAATCCAAGAAGTTATCTGTCTCACAATGACCTCAATTTACACTCTTTAGAAATCTTCAGAAAAAAAACAGGAAGAAAATCTTTATGACTCTTTCTCCAAGTCATCCTATTTTTCTGTTTTGTGCGAAACTTGAGTTTTAGAATGAAACCCACTGACTAATGAGGCAAACCGGGCAAAGTAGGACGAGATTTCTTTTCTCTCCCTCTTATACTGGTGCAAGAAAAGTCGGACCTAGTCCAAATTATTTCATTACTACTGAACTTAATGGACTTTAAAAGGTTATGGATCAACTTCATGAATTATTATGGCTGAGACAAATTATTGGCATCATTTACTGATAAGTTTATCATTGTATGTCCTGAGATATATTTTATTACTTTTCAAGATGCATTTATTTCACTGTAACTATTTTCAACGTGAAGTCCTGTCCAATATGATAAACACCAATTAGTATGACAGAGAGCCTTTGTGACAGAATGACAAAGAATCTCTGCAATTAAATTATTTCCACAAACTAAGAAACTGCTTTTCTTTAATTTTGTTACATTACATAATAATAGAATCCTCTAAGTACATCTGATCCATTATTAGAATTTGTAAAAGTACAGGAAAAAACAACGCATTTTTTTAAATTTTGGAATCTTCCAAGTAGAACTTCATGGCAAATACATGGCCCTGCTCCTGACCATCTCTTCACTGTTCCACCCACTTCTCCTTTGTCCTGCCCCTAATAGGATTTTCCTGATTATATGAAAGTGACGTGTACCTTGTTTCCCCATGGTTAGAAAAATCTGAGTTAATGGAAAATCCCCCCGAGCCTTTTCTACTTCAATTATAAGGATCAGTCAATATGGTTTCTTTGCAGAAAGGATAATTACTTGCATTTTTGCTTCTCAAGACTTTATTAAAATAAATCTATTTATATCACACTCCAGAGAGTTTGGGAGTTGACAACTGTATTGTTAAGGACAGATTATTTTATGAGTCTATCCCTCAACATGGGAATTCTTTCAACATCTTTTCCACCAGGAGGCTGATGAACTGAAACAGAATATTCAGGAAAGAGATGTGAAACAGCATAGACAACTGACTTCATTTCCACTGCTGAAGCCTAGACAATGTGAATTCTGACATCTGTGCATATCACCAGAGAAAACTAAGACCAAAAATCAGAACTCGAGTCAAACCTTAGCTCTCTAGAGAACTAAGTTTTCCATGCAGAAAGTGAAAAAAGTTATTTGGAAAAAAAATCTTGCATTCAGTTGAACATAAAATTCACTGACAAAATAGGTTAAATTAAATTAATTATTGGAATTAAACCAAGGACAATATCAACTATGCAAGCACATTTATGCACAAGAAAGACAGTATACGAAACATCTGAGAATACACAGGATTCTATTTATTTTGTTTTAGAATCTCCAAAAATTTAAGTATGACCTCTTAGAAAAATCTTCCTTAACCCATCAGTTTGAGTACTTGTTAACAAACAGACAGTGCATACATATTCCAGATCACAACAGCCAGTTGATGGAGTTGTAGAATATTCTTACTCTTAGCTCATAAGCCCAGCACAATCACAACAGTAACAATACTCAGTGTGTTTTACACTGAATCAAACAGCATTAACAGTTTGCATTATCATTTCTATACTGGACCAGTATTTTTTCTCTGGGAAAACTAAAACCACTTAGGAGGTATTTTAGGTAAGTAGTAAGCTCTTTGAGCAGGACAATCCATCTTTCCAGAGGACAGAGAACATGCATCATGCTAAGGAGGTGAATGCCTGGCCGTGTAGATGAATTTAAGGTTCGGACTTGTATGACCATGGGTCTCGCAGTGAGAAGCCAGGCTTGTTGGAAGCTGAAGGGATTCACTGAAGTGGGGCATGTACCTCAACAAGCTGGCCAGAACTTCAAGCAAGGGCTGTAGGCTAGATGTAATAGTGGAAGAGGATAGAGTTTTGAGCAACATGTAAGAGCCAAGGGCTGCTGCTGCATTAGGAACCAACAGGAAAATACCTGTGAAATCCTGCACAGCACTTAGGGCTTGTTCCTCTACAAAAGTGACATGGTCAACAGCCCAGCTGACGTGGCTCTACACCAATGCATGCAGCATGGAGAGCAAACAGAAGCCACTGTACAGCTAGAAAGATCTGATCAGTATCACTGAGACTTGGCAGCCTGAACCACATGACACTTCAGTCAATGGCTACAAACTGTCCAGAAGGAAGGCAGGCAGACTGGGCTTTCCACAGTCTAGAAAAAAGTGGATCAACTGCACACAGCAGTGTTTGCAAAGCAGCGATGAGGGGAAGTGTACAAAAAAGAGGTCAAGCCAACAGAGGAAGCCTCATGGTTGGTGTTTACTCCAGGTCACCTCATGTAGAATATGCTAGTGAAGCCATCTTTCTTCAATTACAGAAAGAAGCATCAAGCTCACAGATCCTGCAGCAGAGCTTCAATCACCCTCTGCCTTCACTTTTATTTACTATGCAAGACTATCATAATGTCTGTTGACTTCTTAGCTTTTAAATGTTCTTTCTCCCCACATCATTCATTGTTCCAAAGATTTACTGAAATATTTGCATTTCTATAAACTGCGTTGCTCCTGTTTCAAGCTCTGTTCTACATACTGTCTTTCCTAGATCAAGGCTTCTCAAAAAGTAAGTTAGACTTTTGACATTCATTTTAAGGACAAAATATAAAAATTTACTCTTCTCAAATATTGCAGGTTGCACATCAACCTCAATATATTTTTATATTTTTCAGTCATCACCACACAGCTGCACTCATCACTTTCCTGATTTGCATGTTCTAGAGATGATCTCAGAAACTGAGACAGTTGAGATTTTGTACACCTCTTCAAGTGTTATGAAATATAACCTATGAAACATAGAATGGAGCAAAAGAAACTCTTCCTTGTTCTGATTTACAGCAATTCTTTCACATTTGCCCTACACTATTTCTTTCACATTCCACTTTGAGAGGACCGCTTTTAGCTTATGCCTATTCTCTTCTAAACATTCCCTTTTCTACACTCCTTCCCCCGTTAGTTCTGCAAAAAACCATTTTGATTCCACAAAGAATATTTTCTTAATGCATATAAGAATCACAAAAGAGGAATAAAAACTAGCATTGAAGTTATTGATCCAAACTGTAAACAATAAAGAAAAATATTAGAATAAAGAACCTTACAGTTGCTTTTTTTGAAGTCACAGGCAGAACATGGAACTGTTATCAAATCACATACAATCACACAACAAAAAAGTTAAAATATGTCTTGGGGACACAGCAGTATTTAACTGACTCAGAGTCACTCAATTAGCTTGCTTCACATAGAATACAAGCCTACTTTTCTTCTGAAGTCACACCTTACCTTTGCTTCCGTACTGCTCTGGTGGCAGGTCATAAGGTACAGGAAAACATGTTGCTGAATCCTTCCTTTCTTGAAGCTTTTTCTGTCCTACATCAAAGTAACCTTTATCCAACCCCTATAAAAGAAGGGAAACATACAGAAGAAAAAATTTATTAGTTTCTGGGATAAAATAAACTTAATCTACAATAGATGCTTTCTCAATGAGCTATTTTAATGAACAAAACCTTTTGTCTGCTTTACTGAGATTAGATACTTCATGAAGCACTTTCATGTCTTAAAAATTCAGCTTCTCCTACTTCTACTATTTCAGCTCTTCTCTTTTTATTACATCCATTAGCTTGGCCCCAAATGTGGATCCACATTTGATATATTCTGCTTTCTCAGGCCCTTATACCAATTTATTTCCATGTTCACTAGGTGAACGCCTTTAGTGTTTAATGTTTAACTAAAGTGAAAAGCTTCAAAAATTTCCCTGCTGCTTTGTTTCATTCTGACCACGTTAACTGGATGCTCAGTATGTTTCATGGACTAAACTAGAAATCACTTGTTATAGAAGCAAGTCTTCAAATCTGTGCTTTTCAGACATCTTGGGTAACATCATCCACAGACACAAAAAAATTTAATGAAGATTTGAAACTGTTTGCTGAAAAGCTTCAAAGACTACACTTATATTAGAATAACAGCACTACTGTCAAACAAGGTTAAGGACTATACAAAGAAAAAATGCAATACAGTACAAAGGCAGAGATTTTAAGTGATTTAAGTAACTTGGGCAGACACTATTGCTTAGCTACTTCTCCAGAGAAATTGGATCCCAACTGTAGCGAGTTACACAAAAGCAGAAGACCTTAGTTCTGAGATTTCAAATAGCTTACAGTCAGTCAAGTACAGTTTGATTAGAATAGACTAGAAATTTAAAGAATTTTTATATTTATTTATAAAATATTACTGACAACTATTTTTCTTTCTAGAATAATAGAATAGTTTGGGTTGGAGGGGATCTTCAAAGATCATCTAGTTCAATCCCTGTACACTGGACAGGGACATCTTCCACTAGTAGCAGGTTGCTCAGAGCCCTGTCCAACCTGATCCTGAATGTTCCCAAGGATGGGGTATCTATCATCCCTCAGGGCAACCATTGCCAATGTTTCACTACCCTCACAGTAAATAATTTCTTCCTTAGATCTAGTGTAAATATATCCTCTTCTAGTTTAGAAGTACTGCCCCTTGTCCTGNGCCCCTTGTCCTGTCCCTACAGTTCCTATTAAAAGGTCTGTCCCCACCTTTCTTATAAGCCCCCTTTAGGTACTAAAAGGCTGCAATAAAGTTTCCTTGGAGCATTCTCTTCTCCAGGCTAAACAACCCCAAGCTTTCTCTGTCTTTCCTCACAGGAGAGCGGCTCCAGCTCTGACCATTTCTGTGTCTCTCCTCGGAACTCAGTCCAACAGGTCCTTGCTGTGCTGGGACCCCAGAGCTGGATGCAGCACTGCAGGTGGGATGAGCAGAGTAGAGGGGGAGAATCCCCTCCCTTGCCTTCCTGCCCACGCTGCTTTCAATGCAGCCCAGGACACAACTGGCTTTCTGGGCTGCAAGTGCACATTGTCAGCTCATGTCCAAATATTAACTTAAACTTAAGTCAAGCTCTATGGTTCACCAGTCTAAGCTTTACAGCATTACTGTTTTGTGATAGTACAAGTAAGCATCCTAATTACCACTAAAAAATCCCGTGGTATTCAAGCACACACACTGTCTGAATGGAGAGTCACATCTATATACAATACTGCAAGTCTTTCTTCACTCAAGTTTTACATCATCAAATGTTATCATTTTAAGTTGGAGACAGCAACATCCACATGACCACACAAAGCATGGGAATCAACGCAGCCTTGTGCCTTTTTCTTCAATATTCCAAAAGAATAGTAACCTAGAGAAAGGACAGCTGCCAAAGAATGTCAGATAGCAGTTCTAGCAATCTCTAGCAGTTCAACAATCTCCTTTAGAATATAGATGCATCTTTTGTTTTATGACTCAAAGTAAGAGCAAACTACAGGTTATGATGTAAGAAACACTATGTATTATTTCAAGGACTAGGCAAAAGCCACTGCCTTTTAAATGAAAGAACAGAGGAAAGAAACACAAGGTCCATGCTAAAGGAGTGCATGATAGAAAATCCAATTTGAACTTCCCTTTCAAATACCATTTAAGTCAGATATTTTGATAAGTCTTCATTAAAACCAGGCTACAGCATTTTGTGGAGCTTAGCCTTGAGATAACAAACCAATGTAAATATGCAACATTATTTTTAAAAGCTCATAAACATCTAAAGCTTTGAAAATTACTGGAAAAATTTCATAATTACTTAGACAAAATGCAACAATCAAGTTATATAGCTTTACTTCCAATGAATTTGAATCACTCAGGGATTGGTAGAAATTTCATGTAAAAGTGCAAATAACCATACTTCTGTTTGTAGTGGAAAGAACACGAAATATGCCAAGGATTCTACAGCTCATCAACAACAGGAACTGTGTAAGTGGTGGTGGTACCAAGAGATTTTTTCTCATAACTCACAGCAGTCAGGCTGCAGTTGGTGGGAGGGTCTGGGTGGTGTGTATTCCTAGATACTACTCACAAGATGACATTTAAATTGTCATACATTTAAATGTATGTGACATGTATGAGGTTTGATTGCCCAGATATCCCATGAACTTCTCTTCTACATCATCTATGGAAGGAATGTGGAACAACAGAAATGTGGAACAGCTGTATTGTGAGATGGTACAACTTCATTTGTCTGATCAACAGCACCAAAATTACAAAGCTATTGCTTGGCACCATCTGAGTTGGACATTTGTGAAACCCTTGCTATCACAAAGCACAGGGTAAAACACAACCTACTTCAGCCTCTACCTACAAAGTAAGGACATTTTTCATCTGTGGTTTTTTGGGGTTTTTTTTCCCATTATCCATCCTTTTCTTCAACCTGGCAATGTTTTTGTTAAATTTCTTCTACACTCCATGTCCTGTTATTTCTTCAGCATCTTTCTTTTCAGGCATTTTACTTCCTTTTCGGATTCTACAACTTTGCTTTTCTTTCTCTGTCTTGTTCTTCCTCAGTACTCACCAATTTTATTTTCCTCTCCTCTGAAAGACTTTGATGCTGTCCTCCAATGCTGCTTGACTCCATCAGTTCATCCCAAAACTGTTTTGTCTGTTAGAATTTAACCTACAGAGATCTTCCATTCAGGAAATATTCATCTAAGAAAAGACATTTAGTTTTCCTCAAAACACCCTGGAGTAAGTGTCTAGTTTGTGGAATGCATTCTTTAACAAGGCTCTCTGAGGAGATTCACATGCTTTTAAAAATAACTCATGTGTCTATCTTCACATAGAAATTGAAGTAAGTCACACACTTTGAGCATTTCCTGAATGTTGACAGCTCTCATTGCTGTTTCCAAAAAACAAACCAGCAGGATCTTGCCTAAAATAATTTTGTCTGACTTGTAAATTTTCCTCAGACATATTCTATTCTTTCAGAATATTTCCCTCTGCAGCTTTATTTTGCTTGTTGACTGCTACTTACAGCAATACATTTTGAAATGTTAATAAATACATATCTCAATTGTGAAAGATACTTTTTTGTACTTATAAAGCTTTAAGTGCTGTTATGGCTTCTCTTAGTGCCTTAGCTCACCACATTGATAAAGCAATCAAATAAATTGGGAAAAATGGGAAAAAAGTTTAACAGCTTTTAAAACAGCCTTTTTAATACTGCCTTTCAGTTTTTGAAGTTTTTTTTCCCCAAACATAAAGCAGATTGCAGGCTATAAAAAAAAGAGATCACATAAGATAAAGGTAAGAATTGCTAGTCCTACTGAAGTGGGAATTAAGACTGATAACACCACAGCATTTTGATCCTACCAAAGTAGGTTTTAACAGGAGACAACTGATTATCCCACTGGATGATTACAGGACTATTGTTTCCAATGCCAGTAAATAGAAAAATAGTCCTCTTTAGCAAAACTAAAAACTTGCTAGTTTGAGTAGCAAAGAATTAAGGATGCACACAAACCTTACAGTGGCCATGCTCATCTGGCCAGCAGAATACACAGCAAAATCCTTCCTCAACACTGGACACTATTATTCAAAAGAGAACTTTATTCAGCTGTACCAGATTACTTTTTTTTCTTACAAAGCCCACACTGACAAACTCAGGTATCTAAACCCAATGTTTCTTGGTTTGGAAAGTATGTGCCTGGGTGTCTTTAACACTGGAATCTGAAAACCTTGTAGCAGTTCCGTGAACACTTAAAGCAAAGCTTAACATCCTGAAGTCTACATGAAAAATCTTGTTTTACTTGCATTGTATTAACTTTCTCACTCCCACTCTACATTACATGGGATGAAAGACTTCATCTAAAACTAGAAGAAACCAAAGAAGAAAGCGGTACTACATTGCCTTGGAAGCTGATTTTGCAGTTAAAGAGCTTAACTGACTTGATTTTGCTTCTGCTCTAAGGTGAGCTATGACTGAAGGTGCCTAGTTCAGTTATTTGGACCCAGCAAAAATTTGAGCAGTTCAGTTCTGAAAATCACATGCATAATGCCTGGTTGCTCTCTAATCTAGATTCAGTTCATACACCCAGCCCCAGAGTCAACTACAAAACAGTACTTCACCAATGAGTATTCACCATCAAATACAGCACTTCAGAATCTGAAATACTGTTGGTTAGTCATCTGAGTTTGATTATCTAGACATAATTGTAGGATTTGATAGCACTAAATTGGACAATTATGGGTCAGTTTTCAGTTTAACAGCATCTGTTATATTTCCTGAGCTTGTACTTCTAAAAGCTGACTGAGCCAGCACCACATTCAACAAACCTCTAAAAAGATGTAAGTATTTCACAATTTTTATACTATTTTACAGGTCAAGCTCAATTTATCTTAGCATCTTGTCAGACACAGAAGCTGTGAGGAAGAACCATTTACTTAAAAGGCTTTCCATTAGTCACTTCCAAGATTTTTCAAACTAACTAATTACTGGAACATGCTTCCCAGAACTCCATGCTTTTTGGTCATTGCGTTCTCATTACATGTTTTACCTGTTAAAGATGTACTTTATCTCAGCCTCTGGAAAGGAATCCCCAGCAGCTGAAAGAGCAAGTTGAAAAAGAGAGTGTAGATGTAGGAGGTGAGAAGTAGAGATGGGGATGGAAAGGGAAATGTAGTTCAAACACAGGACAATTTTTCTTATGAACATTATTTTTTACTCAATAGAAGCTTGTGATCTAATGCCAGCATCAGCTGATTTTTCCCTAAACACTAAAACTGTAAATGATAACAGCTGCTGCTATATTGAGAACAACCATTCAACATAATTCTGAGAGTCTGTATTAGCACACCAGGCCAAGACCCAACCTCAAAGCATAATTCTGGAAGCATTTTTTAAAAAAGACAAAAATTGGTAGTCAGCTGACAGCAAGTGAGGAACGATCCACTTCCAAATTTGTATTCAGCAGAAAATAGAAGGCACAAACTGCAGAGCTAGAGGAGTCCTTAAGATAAGTGACATTAAGTGTGTGCTATGCAAATACACCACAGTAGTGTGGTCAAGTAGTCCCAGGTGCTGGATTAAGGCTCCAATTTCTTCTGGGACATAGGTTCAACCTTCATCACTGCGAGGGATATTTTAATGGTTGGATTATATGATCTTAAAGATCTTTTTCCAGCCTAAATGATTCTGTGATTCTATGATGCTAGGCCTTCTACTGGAATATGCATCATGATAAAACTACATGAAATAACCTAAAGAAACAGAACTATCAGAAACTGGCAGTATTAAATCAGCATTCCAACAGCTAGAGCATGGTGAGTCCCTCCAGGCCTAGGAAAGCTCAGTTATGTTCCAAAGCACTTCATGTAGTTTATATTTTGCTTTTATATCTAGTTTATACTACGCTTTTATAACTTCAGGTGTAAATAAACTTTTCTGTATCTAAAAATTTTAGTTTGCTCTCTTGTTATCTTCACTTAAAACTACTCTGCCACATAGCATTCTAAAACCACAATGAACCAGTGTAACAAGCAGAGTTATCAAGTTATCAAAGAAGCACTTTTTATGCAGAGTTAACTGCAGGGCATAGGCATAAGGAATTCATCAGCTAAGCAGCGCAACTTGAATATCAGATGATTGCATGTGCATAGGACCAGTATCAGTATTGTCTGACTACCTCTTTGTTACCAAGAGTCTCTGCAGGCACTTCTCAGAGAAGAAAGAAAAGCAACTGCAGTCTCTCTCCCTGCTTTGCTCCCACATACACCATATCATGTGACTAATCAGGTGACTTGTTCTCTTCTGGTTGCCAGTCTTCACAATTAATTATCAATATGTAGGAAACTGGGAGAAAAAGAACTAAGAATCTTCTTCGAAAATACATACTGTTACACATTCTTGCAAGTTTTAAATGAGTTTCAATTAAGTTGTGCTCTGAGAGGTCCGAAACTAAAACATAAGACTATCTTATGCACACTGACAGGTTTTAGTACAGCCATCTAAAACCTGTAGAAATTAAGAGAAAGCATAGGAGCTTTCTATAATTCACAAAGACAAGAGAGCTGAGGGCTGTAGAGAGAAAGCATTGTATTCACACCATGGTTAGCTAACCTGTGACACACCACTTTGTAAAAATACAGCAGGCCAAAATGACCCTGTGAGGAGAACCTTGAGAACATCACTGTGTAATAATTTTATATCTGGATCTGTTTCTCTAGAATCATATTTTCATTTTAAGAACAACCTTTGTCCCTCTACTTACCACCCTTCCAACCCAAAGGATACAGAGGAAAAAAAAATTGAGAAAAGAGTAGAAGTGATTAAAAAATCTCCCCCCTAGGAACAACTGAGCAGGATAAGAACTCTTCAGTCTAGATAAAGATAAAGGTGTCTGGAAAGAAAGGTATGAAAAGGATAACTAGGGATCACATGGTTCTTGCATCTTTCAACACAAGAAGAAAAAACATTCAAATGAGTAACTTTCAGAACACTGCTTCATGTGACATTATTACATTGTGGAACTCAGCCAGAGCAGATTGTGATTGCCAAAAGCCTACAGACATTTAAGAGAAGACAAGAGATGCACACAGAATAGGCTTCTAAGTCATGAAATATGGAGGGACAAACTACTACATAAATGCCTGGCCGTTATACTTTTCCACAAGCATCTGCTTTTGACCACTGAGTTTCAAGATGTTCCGTTGATATGACAAACTAAAACCTTCTACTACCCCAACAATGGCTATTTTAAAGTAACCAGTGACAAAAAGGGAAAGATCTAGAAGATTGGCTCTACTTCATACTGCACATCATATTTTTCTTACCCAGATCCATTTATTCCTATTTTCTATCCAAAACTTCATGGACCATCCTTCTCCATAAGCTTTGGTTCCAAAGCCAGGCCAAAAGAAGGTTACCTCAATATAATTTCCCCACTCACCTTTCTGCCCCTTGAATTTGTCCTTCCTACTTCTTCCTTGCATTAGCCCTTACCTGATCATGTTGAGCCGGTTCATGGAATGACTTTGGAAACCTGTCCTGTTTTGTTTTGGCCAGTCTGAGCTGGTTTAAGGGATACAGAATCCACTGAGCACTCATGTCAGTACAGCTAAGGGAGTGAAGACAGCCATAAAGTTGTGGTCAGTGGTTCTATATCCAGGTGGAGGCTGGTGACAAGCAATGTCCCTCAGCGTGGTCTTGGGACTGGTGCTTCACCAGTAACACAGACAGCAGGACTGAGTGCTCCCTCAGCAAGCCTGTCTGTGACACCAAGCTGGATGGTGAAGTTAACACACCTGAAGGATGGGATGCCAACCACAGGAAGCTAGATAAGCTCAAGAAATGGGTACACAAGAACCTCATTAGCTTCAATAAAATCAAGAGCGAGGTGCTGTACCTGGGTTAGGGCAATATCAGACAGGAGCACAGGTGAGAGAAGTCACTGAGGGCAGCCCTGTGGAGAAGGACTTGGGGTACAGGCCAGACATGACCTGGAAATGTGCACTTGCAGCCTAGAAAGCCAATTGTATCCTGGGCTGCTTCCAAAGCAGTGTGGCCAGCAGGGCAAGGGCGGGGATTCTGCTCTGCTGCGACCTCACCTGCAGTGCTGCATCCAGCTCTGGGGTCCCCAGCATGGACCTGCTAGAGCAGGCCCACAGAAGGGCTGGAGCACCTCTCCTACAAAGACACGTTGAGAAAGTTGTGGTTGTTCAGCCTGGACAAGAGACCGTTTCTCATTTCAGCCTTCCAGTACTTAAAAGGAGTTTATAAAAAAGCAGATTTGAGAGAATCCTGTGTAAAATGCAAGCCAAATGTTTCTCACGGGAGTTTGGAGGACGGGGTAGTAGTGGGAGGGGTTTTTGTTATTTCAATGAGGTTTTTAAGTGAAAAGTTTGCAGATTGGCAAGATCTAGAACAGGTATGGTCATTCTCGGCAAAAAGACTAACTCAAATATTCCTTATTTTCTACCCATTTAAAGTATGCACATAAAAGCCAGGTAGAAAAAGAATACTCAAATTACATTACATGACTGTGTCATATGGTGATCAGTTATGTTTAAAACCCATCATTTACTAGGTATAAATATACCAGTACCATAAATTCTTTGCTTGGCAACACCTGGAGATAGCCAACTGGAAGATGGAGTAGCCAACTTCCAAGAACATTAATTTATCCCTTTCAGGCCAGTTGCTGTTAAAAGTCAAATTTTTGCACAACTTTGTTTGCTCAATGATTCATTATTCTGTTATTAATAGTTGTTTACACAAATGGTGTTTCTTTTTTTTAGAGCTCATCGATATAAAAAACAATGCTTCCTACTATAAGAAGCTGTAGGATTTTTCTTGTTTCACTCTCTGATGAACTTGTTTTCTTCCACATAAACCATGCTGGAGAAAAACATCTCTAAGGTTCAGGATATCAGAGACCTCACTACTACAAAAACTCATTATAAATGTCAAGAGTGAGATACAGGAGTCCTTCAGCTGCAGTCAGAAACCATCCATCTTAATATGCAATCTCAGGAGACTACAATTATCCAGTTATGGTAGGCAAACATTTTTACAGTGTCATAATGTTAGGAAATACTCATTTGGGACTACATTATTAATCAGCAGAAATGACAGAACATTATGTGATCATCTGTGAATGTTATCTAGAAAATAAATAACCCTTCATCAGCAAAATATTTCTAAGGACTTTCAGCATACAAATACTTTTTCAGAGAAACTTGCAGTTTCTTCCCCGGAAAGAAGTTTCACACAGGAAGTAGTTTGAATGGTTTGTGATCACAGACTAACTGCTGTTGAGAACATTTTGGTACTATCAGCTCACCAGAGAGAAGGAGGAATCAGCCATGTAACAAAAAACTTGCATCTCTCCCAATCAGGTAATAGACAAATCCAACCTAAACAAAGAAGGGAAGCTTTTTTTCTTAAATACAATTTACAGTTAAGGACCTTCCACCACAGGATTTTGTAGAGGGCTAAAAACCAGCAGGTGTAGTTCAATAAAGGAACTTGACATTAAGAGAGTCACATGACTGCAAATGCATTTCAGAGAATGAGCAATAACAGCAACTGGTGCAATGTTAGGAATTGCTTCTCAGGTTACAAGGCACACACCTTACTTCAATGTGAATATGCACTCACAGCCTAGTTTAAAAAGCACAAAAGAAGAGATTTGATCATCCTTTCCAGTAACACTTAAAAGATATGTTACAATTTGAAAATATTATTGCCTGTCAGTAAGAGGAAAAAAGTCATAGCAATACCAAATCTATACCTGCTGTGTAGGAAAACAAGACTCTATGAATACCTCACAAATTCCATTTCCTATTAACTTTCTAATCTGGAAATACGGAACCAACTGATTGGATCAGTTATACTTGTATTCATAAATATTTGCAGATTTTGGTTATATCCCAGGATTTGTGCTTGAACTGTGGACTTACAAATGCTGAAGGCAAGAAAAGAACTCCAAGTTCATAAGAACGGATCATCAGTTGGCTGCCATTTTTCTCCAGAGCTCCCCAAGCTGCTTTAGATAGATTGGCACTGTGAAGAGAAACAAAGCATATTAGTGAGGCACAATCTTCAGGGAAGATAATGTTTAAATAACAGTTTAGCAACATCCTTCTAAGGAGAACTTAAATTCAATCAAAATAGTCTTCTCACAAAAAGTGACTTGGTTGTTATTCCTTACTGCTATTTTTACAGCACAGTGGGAGCAACAGAGACAATATGCAGAAAGGCATTCATACAACACATGTGGATAATTATACAAGCCTATTTCTGTCATACAGATCTACAAGACAAATTCAGCCTTTTGAATCTTCTCTGCACATTTCAGAAAGGAATTTGGTACTGGTAAATAGCTTAAATTTGATGACTAAAAAGATTAAAGGATAGCTCAATTATGACTAGTTACAATACATTTAGTACAGAGTGGGTTTGCATTTTGCATTTTAGTACAGAGTGTTAAACAGTATCATTTGCTCTTGGCATTTTGTTCTTTTACCTATTTATGAAAACAAATACTTATCAAAGAGAGTTTGCTTCAATTTGCTATTCAGCACCATGCTGTAGTTAATCTTTCAATCTACTACAAAGTAGATCAATTTGGGAATCAAAATATTTATGCAGTTCTGTTGTCTAAACCTACTTCTACAGCACAATACAAAATTTACACATTATGTTTCAACTGATGGACATACTGGATGCTGTTTGCTAACAGCAAATGGTGGAACAGAAGAAACATAAGAAAATAAAGCAACCATGAATTTCTGTATTAGGTGGAGTGAGCGTCACATTTAAATTACTTAAAACCTTTTAAAAAGTACATTAATCACTCCCACTATTGCAGGCAACAACATCAATGAGTGATGAAATTTAAAAAGAAGAAATATAAAGACAAAAAAATCTTAAAGTAACTGAGCATTTAAGGACAGATCATAATCTGTAGAATATAGGGTTGCATAAAAATCAGTTTTGGCAAAATGGAAATACATTTGTATTTTTCGTTCACAACAAGACATTCTCCCTTCAAGGTAAGGAATTTCTTGCTTCCTCGTCGCTTCTTTAACAACTAAAGAACAGAAATATAAAGCTTATGCTTCAAGGCAGACTGCTAAACAACTCAATCTGACAAACGATCAGATTCCAAAATCTAGATATCTGTATGTTTTATAACAGTAGGGCAGCCCAAGGGTAACTTCAGCTAACCTAAACTCCACCTATTTTGTAGCAAGCAGCACATTCATACCACACCACAGCATATCTTAAAGAAACTTAACCCAAGATTTAAAAATATCTATCACTTTACTTGGTGTTGAACCCCAAAACTGGCAGTCATGACTCAGACAACATTTTAGTGTGATTACCAACAGTTCCTGACAATCATTTCACGCTGCAGCCTCAAATGGGGCAATGCAATGGAGAAACATTAAATATGGACTATAAATGGTCCATATTTTTATATTCTATATATGGAATATAAAAATTCATATTATGAAGTATTATGATGGTTATGGAAGTAACTCACCTGGGCCTGCAGGTGACAAAACCCCCCCATATATAAAGTTCTTAAGTGAGAGCTGTACTGGTTAGATGTTTACCTTGTCACCAAGAACCATGCAATCTTCTGGAAGTCAGGAGAGAGTCTCATGTATGTCTTAATGTGAGGTATAGCCTGAGTTCGACCTGTGACTTCTGCTGACCATTTGCTAGAAAAGCAAAAGAAATTCTTTTCATAGATGGTTTTATTTTGAGGTCTAAAAAATATTCACCATACTACAGCACCATGATTTCAGGAACACTACTTACACTTGTCACACTCAATACTTATTTCTCCTAGAGAAAATCTTAAAATACTATATTTAACTGAATTGTTAACAATTCTACTAGTAGTCAGAAGGGCAGGAGTTTTTTTCCTTACAATCAACCCAGAGAGATATTCTCCTCAGTGTGTCAGATTCTCCTAACAAGTTTTTTCTAGTTTCCTCTGTTCCAGATAGCACTCAAGGAACTAAGTCTAAACTTCTGGTCAATATATCTTCTTTGAAGACTATCAATGGTTATGACTTCAAGCAACTGAGTTTGGCACCAAACTAAACCTCACAGAATTCCCCAAGTTTATTACAATTTATTATCCATGATATAAAGGCAGGGAGCAACTGGTAGATTGTTGCTGCTACTCTTCCTCTTCCCCTTTCTGTGCCTCTAAGCCACTGAGAAATTTGAGGGTTTAAGAGAAGAGAGGTCATATCTACGTGTATATAAAAAAACTAGTTTAAAATAACAAGCTGTTGCTGGATTAATTCAGCATCAATGTTACAGAATTAAGCTGTAAGTAAGCAGTAAATATATGCACAGAACTGAAGGTATGTAGTCACAGCATTAAGCACTTTATGTTTATATCTGTTAGTTCCCAAATTCAGGAAGAGAACTTCTTAACACACCTTCCTTCACCCAGACACATTTCTTTCCCCAGATTTGAAGGAAGACTCGGGTTTCAGTTGTCATAATCCTGTTCCCTAACTTAGCATTTGCTTCTGATAGGCAAATCAAAAAGAATCAATTAAGTATGAAAAACTTAAACGCTCTGTGTTCCTCTAAAAGCCTGAGCAGACTGACTTGGAAAGGCTGGAATTATTTACCTATGTTGACTTTTAGGACTAACACTTACATACAGTGCACTTAAAATTAAGAGGCTTTGTATTTCATGGGTCAGGATCTAGTTACTTTAACAACCCCATCTCCCACGACGAAGGAAAAAAACCTCTGAGAGCTGGTCTTGTATTCTTAAAGGGCAAGAGCTGAAACACTCTGCATGTTTGATGCAAACGATATTATATTTTGATGCAAGCTGCATCAAAGCCCATTTCTAAAGGACAGATTAAGATATATATGATACAGAATTAGTTGACTAAACTTGTCTTCCCCTAAAAACTCCACACTTTCCATACATACATATTGTAAGGCTGAATCATGACTCAACCACCCTGGTTAATAGCCTTTCTCTCACAACTCACAGTTTAGGCAAGCATCTTTAAGTTTACAGGACATAAATAATTAGGTAACTCCAATAAAATTGTAAAAATGAAAACCAAGAAAAATAGTAGAACTGGGAATTCAAAATTGATTTTCTTTAGATTTACCCCACTGCTTTACTCTGGGACAAACTCCTCCCCCCACCACTAACTACAGTTATTCTGAGATACTATCTCAGTCTACTGCCTTTTTGCCTCCTTATCTTAAGACAGATACAAGTAGTGTGCCCTAGCAAGAGTAATAACACTTCTATTACCCACAGTACTCTAACTACAGTTTGATTTCATCAAAAGTGATTGAAACTCCTACTTTAGAAAGTTAAAATCAGAAAGGGGAACATATATTTTGGCCATGTTTTCCCTAGTAGGACAGCACAAACATGTAAGGATTGAAAGGGGAAAATGCATGCTAGTTTTGGCTGGGATAGGGCTGGTATTGGGCTATGTTTGGATTTGTGATGCAAACAGCACAAACACACAGATATTTCAGCTGTCACTTACAGCCTTTTCTGCCTCCACACCACTCCACCCNAAGGAGGGTGGGAGAGCCCAAGTAAGTGCCTATGTGGTGCTGAGCTGCAGGCCAGGATTAAACCATCACAAAGTCCTGGAAATTTAACTGTACAGACATACCCAATTCATAGACAGAGACAGGAATAACTAATTTTCTACACCTCTTTCAGTATTTAGTTCTCTTACTTCAAATCTATCTTAAGATACTGGCAACAAGGCCTGAGCAGAATTAAAACAACTAATAGCATTAGTTTCAACCTAAGAGAACACTATGTTCTCTGTGTAGACGCTCTGCCTCTCATCTTTTATGATTTATGGGGAACAACACTGTACTTCTACAAACTAAGAAAACTCATAACTTATTCAAAACTTTATAAATCTAACATACAAAGCTCTGATACAACAATCATTATGGATTTGTCAGGCATATGTCAAACAAACCTCTAGTCAAACCAACTTCTTCCACTCCNAGGCAGAGCAGCTGACTCCAGCTGACCAAGGGGATTTTCCAACCCATACACCATTATGCTCAGCACATGAAGCTGAGGGAACAAGGGGGTGATGGGGGTAATTCAGAGTGATGGCCTTTATCTTCCCAAGTAACCATTAGGCATGATAGAGCACTACTTTCCTGGGGATGACTGAACACCTGCCTGCCCATGGGGTGTGGTGAATGAACTAATTTTGCTTTGCTTGTATGAGCAGCTTTTGCTTTATTAATCAACTGTCTTTATTTCAACCCTCAAGTTTTCCCATTTTACTCTTAGGATTCTCTCCCCTATCCCACTGGGGGGGGCGGGGGGGGGAGGAAGGANAACTGCACAAACATAAGGCACATGGTATTAAAAGCTAATCAATTAAAAGGAACATTAAAATACAGTACTTTATCTACAATTTAAGCTGATTGAATGTTTTGAAAGCAACAATTAACAAAAATTATTAATCATTGCAAATCTGTGCTCATGAATTAGTAATACTGGACGGAAAAACAAGCAATAATACCAGAGAGAAAACTCTGCAAATTACTCTGTTTACAAAATAGCTAATCCAACAAAGCAGTCTAGTAATCATTTGCTACAATCAGAGAGGTAAAAACAGTATTAAGTTTAGTCACACTGGTTTTTTAAAAATTACAGTTCAGAGCTGCATTATAGCTGCATCAACAGGCAGAAGAGAGGAAAAAAAAAGCTCAGCGATATTGTAAGAGTTACATGCCTGGGGCAGACATCCTGCCTCTTCAGTTGGGAGGCTACAGGACACCATTTTCCAGCTCCATTAATCTCTCCCTACTTGCAAAAAGAAGTTATTCATTCTCCTTTATTGTAAGCATAACAGATTTGGTGTTTTTTTTTTTCCTTGAAGCTCTTGTACAATCCCTAGTTTCCTGCTGGTTTCATACTATTTTCCAGTATGAAGAATTTTCTAAATTCCTCTAACTCCTCCACTGCCCAAAGATTTGCATTATAGCAAGTCTTTCAAACAGCTCACCCAGTATTTACATCTATTGAAACCTGCTGTTTTCTAGGTGCCCCAGGTTCCACAGATAAAAAGCTGTTGTCTGTCTCCTGTCCTATGGTTAGAGTTTCTATGCAGGCTCTCCTCAAGAGCTACTGTCCTGCATCATTGCAGGGTAAGGGCCTGCATCTGGGTAGTCCCTACTGAGCAGTCATGCAGGGCCACTGCTATCTGCAGCCAATTTGACAGATGAACTTGAAACAGCCCTTTTGCTGCCAGAGCAGGTCCCTGTATGGCCAAGGAGACTGGTATGTGGGCATTTTCTCACTGCAAAGGAATAAATCAGTGAATTATATCATTATTAGGTAACATTCTATGTACTAAATAAGAGACTAGCTGAAAAAAAGGTTAGATCTTTTTTCTAGTAAGATTCTTATGAGGTACGACTACAAAAACTGAATTAAGACTGCACAAATACCCCAGCTTTATGATTTTTTTTTACTTTTTGAATCATGACTGAACAATTTTGAAAGCTTCAAGTTGATTACAGCTTTCTTCCTTTGCTGAATGTATTCAGAGGACACAGTTTAAAGGCAGGACACAAAGCCTCACACGCTCTCTGCCTGAGTTCCATTCCATAGACATTGACCAGCAAGGTTCACAACAGCCATCACCTTCACTCTAGAATGGAGGATGCCCTCTGCCATTAGCAATTCTATCTCAGTCCCCCCAATATATACCCAGCTGAACACAATCATACTTGGTAAATTTTCTTACCAAAGCAACTTTCACCCAGAAGAGTTAAAAGTTTCTGATGAAAGGAATGGGAAGTTGTGGTCTTGTAAGAGGTTACAAGCTCTATTAAGTTTTTTTTTTTTATCTTTGAAAAACAACTTTTCCCATTGTTCTCTAAACATACAGAAGTTTTTAACGATTCAGCCTGAGGGAGACATCTGGCATGGAACATGCCAGTCTGCTAGAATTCGGCACAACTAGTAGCACATGGAAATAGAGATTCTTAATAGCACATGTCAGGCATCTTTAACAAAAGATATTGCCAGAAGGGACTGAGAATTTTTGCAGCAGGAGTGCTGCACTCAGAAGAAAAAAATACAGCAACCACCAAAAAAAGCCTTCCTAGTCCTGTTGTGGCGAAGTTGAAATCCCATTAATAGAGAGGCACAAGTGGGGAAAGTGAAATACAACTCGAAGTTCAAAAAAAGGAAACATTATATAAAAGTTTACAGAAACTTAAATCCAGTAGCAACATTATCCCATATAATCTTTATAAGTAAACAGCATGTTTTCTACTAACTGCTGGAGATAAGACCCAGCAGATAAGGAACTAAAGGCCATTATTTTAAGGCATTTAAGAATAAGATACTTGTAACTATTTCCACTTATTTGCTTTTAACACTCAAACATTACAGCACTCACTGTAACTTTGAACATACAGTCTGAAAAAAAAAAACCCACAAAGAATTGAGTTCTACTTACTGAAAATAGGAATGCAACCACAGCTGTTTCTGTGCTGTCTGTATACTGTATGGAAGTGAGCCACCAGCTTAAGGAAAAAAATAGAACATGTACATTTATTTTTTGAAAGACATTCTGAAAGTAGCAAGCATCTTGGGGAATAAGCTATCTGTCCTACCTTCACAAGTTACTTTCAGGAAATTGTTAAATGCTCCAGTAGTATGAAATGGTATATACTTGCTGGGGTTTTTTCCATTCTTATAATTTAATAAGTTCCTAAACACTACACAGCACATTTACACTAGGAAAACCAGAAACTGCATACAGGGAGAACTATGGGTAGTTTTTTTATATGATACTACTTGGTATCAACAGATACATTACCTGTACAAACTAGAGGAAATAAACCAAGCAGCTTTCAGAAAAAAGAATAAACCTTCCAAATCTCAAACAATGTTATTTTGAAAAGCAGGAACTTCCATGATGAAATTATATTTGCATTGATTTGGCCTTTGGCTAATGCACATTGTGATTTCTGGTAATGGATTTAAGAAGTATCAGCCAGGCTCGAAGTTCTATATTTGTGTTGTGTAGTAAAAGCATGATGCAAAGCCTACTGTATTCAACATGTCCTAGAAGACACCATAAGAAGCCATTACAAAAGCTTTACTACTCTCAGGAATGTACCAAGTCCACAGAACTGTTCATTTGCACAAACACAGAGACATGTAATTCACCAAGTTATTTCACAACAGGAAAGAAATTACAGTAAGAAGTCATTGGGCTGTAAATAACCAGATATATTTAACTGTAAGTTAATTCTGAGAACCACAGATACCTATAAATTCTTTGGCTACCATTTCTACATGTGTCCCAACACTAACCAGTGTAAAGACAGACTACTGAAAACATTCAGGCTAGCTCCATGTTCAACATCCACCAGCCGCTGAATTCAAAAGCTACTCTTATGCACAGGAGCACAGATATCCAGCTTGGAACAGGAACACTTTTAATGATTCAGCAAAGCCAAAGAAGCACTGAATCGTTGAAGTTGAAAGCACCCTCTGGAGATCATCTAAAATAACTCCATGCTCAAAGTAGAGTTGAACAAAGCACACTTTTCAGTACAGTATCCTGTCAGGTTTTGAGTATGTTCAAAAACAGAGACTCTACAGCCTCTACGAGCAACCTATTCCATTTCAACATCAGAAAACAATTTCGCTATTAATAAATTGAATAAATTGAGATACAGGAGATTCTCATGTACATACACTGCCTTTTGTTCTTTCCCTGGTCACTATGCAATGCATCTGCCTCTACATCGCATCTTCCCATAATTTATATACACTGATAAGGTTTCCCAGGAAAGCATTCTTCTCCAAGTTCCAAGAACTATCCAGCTCTCTCAGCCTCTCCTTCCATGACAGATGCTCCAATCCCTTATTCATCTTTGTGGCTTTCTGCAGTACTTTGGTTCAGTATGTCCATATCTGTGTTGTACTGCAAAGTCAACAGCTGGACACAGCACTCCAGAAGTGGTCTTTTACCAGTGCCAAATAGAGAGGATAGAGCACTTCCTGGCAAGGTACTTCCTGACACAGCCCAGGATTCTGCTGGCCTTCTGGCTACAAGGGTGCATTGCTGGTTCATCTTCAGCTTAGTGACCATCAGCACTTCCTGGTCTTCTGCAAAGCTGTTCACCTCTGGTTATCCCCAGCTTTCACTCCTGCCTGGGGTTACTCTTGCCCCAGCTCAGTACTTTGTACTGCAAGAGGTTGCTGTCAGCCCATCTCTGCAGCTTGCACAGTACCTCTGACTGACTGCATTATCATCCATCAACCACTCCTCCCCAGTCTGCATTATTTGGAAACTCCCTACAGGAGCACTCTGCCCCACCATCCAGGTCACTGATGAAGACATTAACACATCACCCCAGTACCAGTGCTTGGCACATGTCACCACTAGTGACCTCTTGCTGGCCTTTGTGCCAAGGCTCACAGACTCTGAGGCCTGGCAGCTCAGCCAGTTTCCCATCTGCCCCACTTTCCACTCATCAGCCTGTACTTAATCACATCGTTGTATTGATGTTAGAGAAGACAGTGTTTAAAGACAAAGGTAAGCTAAACAACATCATGGGGCACTCCTCATTCATCAAGCCACTTATCATAGAAGGACAGCAGGTTAATCAGGCATAATTTCTCCTTTAAAAGTCTATGCTGACTACTCCGAGTCACCTTCTTTTTCCCATAATATGTTTGGAAATTTCCAGGATTCCTTGTTCCATCATCTTCCTAGGGACCAAGGTGAGGCTGGCAGGCCTATGGGTCCCCCAGATCCTTCTTCTTACCCTTCCTACAGACAGGAAAGAATTCTTTTCTTTCAGTCCTCATGAATCTCTTCCAATTGCCTTGCACTTTTGAAGACTTGTTTTTAGCAACAGAAGCTTCCCTGTATCGGAATACTACAGTACCCATTCCTGCTGCAGGTTGGCTGGGGCTATGCTTTTACAAATATGACTTAATAAACATGGGAATAATGAACAGCTGTATATTATAATATTAAACAAGAAAGACCAATAACACCTTAGCCTCCATTGCATCTTACGTGCAGAATGACACTGTAGTCAAAACAGGAGAACTTGACACACCCAAACCTGAATTTTCTGTCAAAATGAAATTATGACTGGAGTAAGAGCAGTGGGCAAGAGCTGTTCTTTTCCTATACAGTGACATATGAACATAGCTAGGACAGACAAAGGTTACATACCAATGCCCACAAAAAACCTTTTCTATTCAATCACAAGAAGAGAGCTGGAATCAGAGCTCCAGCAAAAGCACTAAGATTCTACTGCCACTTATTCTATCACATTGTCAGCAAGATGAGAATTTCATGTTCATTTAACATCAACCACTGAAGTGATTTTGCAGGACATTATAACTACAAAAAGCAAATAAATGGAGATTCATCTGCTTACCAGGATAGCCTTCTAGACTTTGCCTCACATTGTTCACAGTAGGATAAACCTTCATGGAGGTAGAACAAAAAGTAACTTTAATAACACAGCTCTAAATAGACAAACTGTCAATTTTCAAACGCCTTGAAGAAAACTTGAGAAAATATATTAAAAGCTTTATTTTTCAGAATAAATTTACACTGCAGCTTACAACTACAATTGTGCCAGTAACATATAAAGTCCAATATTTTTACCACTCTTACAGAACTAACCAAAATTAGCTAGCAAGTCTCAAGTAATACTGTTTCAGCTACTTCCACAGTAGCCAAAGCCAGCTCCTAACATTATTTTATGAGATTTTAGTCTCACACCTCAAATATGAGATATGAGTATGCAGGGGCAATTAGCACATGGTAAAGGCATAGTTTGACCATCATTTTTCTTTAATTTAACAAGCTCCTGCCACAAGCTTTTCTGCTCCTCCCCTTAATTGTGCTAATAACCAAAGGTATTAATGACTAAGGATTCAGTTACAGCTCAGCAGGAAAAACAGCTGCATCTAATCTAGTGTCATGCAGGTGGAAATTATGGTACATTTTTATAGCAAACCATACACAACTAAACAGCATTAAGTGCATATATATAATTTTATTATGAAAACTCCATTACTGTCTTCCAAAAGTTAAAAGCAAACCAATGACTAAGATTTCCAAAACAAATGAGTAAGTGTTAAATAAAGGTCACCAGCATCTGAAAGACATACCAAATGAATTGGGACATCACATTTACGGAAAGTTTTCACACTGCTGCCTGCAGCCACCAGGCTCTCCTGGAACTCTGAGCACAGCCATTTGGACCCATCAGCTCCCATTGAACCAATGCTTGAGAATTGTCCCACAAGAGGCCAGGATTCCTCTGCTGGTATTGACAAAGCATGCTCCTTCAAAAGCTGACGAGGGGAATTAAAACACCGTTAGACTTCAACATGCAAAGACTACGTTAATCAGTTTGGTATCACTTTTGATGTAATAAATCCTCTATAATTCACTCCTGATAATGAAGGAGATTAACATTCAAAGTACATATTTACCTTTATAATAAAAAATAAAATCAGGCTTTCCAAATATACTCACTTCAAGGGAAGATTAAACATCACAAGTTTTATCCAAAAGCACCAAAGCCGACCATTAAATAATGAGTGAAAAGAAAGTTAAGAGCCCTTTCTAAAAACATAAAACATTAGCTTCAGAAGTCACAATAAATAAAACAACTAAATATTTTTAATTGGTGGCTGTTGGCCATAAAATTCCTCTTGTATCCTAAAGCCATGACACCCAGCTACAATAGAAGCCCACAATAAGGGGAAAAAAGAACAATTGAAGAGAAAACTGAAATGATCCTTTTAGAAGAGTTCTTCAGCTGTGAATGGAATTTAAAGCCACATTAAAACCAGATGGATATAGACAGATACTAAATTGTATGTAGTTGTCACCTTTACTCCACTCTAGAGCAAACATACAATCAATCTGATGGCTTTAGTCATCAATGCAGTATCATCAGGTCTATCTGCACTGTCACTAAGAACCTTTTTAAATCACAAAAACATTTGCCACAAGATCATCTTTCTCCCTTACAAACTTTTTCTGGTTTATTTTTTCTTCATTAGGCAAAAAACATCAGACAGTGAGTACCAGAAGGGATAAGATCTTAATGAGCAAAGGGGTATCTATAAGAGTAACCTCATGTCGAAAAGCAATGTGATACATAAATATTCTGTATGTGATACATAAATATTCAGAAGTTTACCACAAATAGCATTAGAATTTTATATAAAATTCATGACAGTATCGGAAATACTGCCACTTCAGGTGCAGGTTAAAAATTCTGCAATTATGGGAAGCATTTAATAGGGGACATGAAATACCTTATCAAATTCTGGAGGGGAAAAAAAAAAAAAGTCCAAACCAAACAAGAAGGGTCCCTACAAACTTGATATATGCAACACTAAAGACTTACCATTATGGCTTACCTAAATAAACACAAGACCTCTAAAGGCAAGAGAGTTCAACTATTAACATAATACTGTCATATTCACACCTAATCATATCCTTAAGTCCCACATCCACACATCTGTTAAATATCTTCAAGGATGGTGATTCCACCACTTCCCTGAACAGCCTGTTCCAATACTTGACTGACTTTGAAGAATTTTTTCTTAATATCCAAACTACACTTCCCCTGGCACAACTTGAGGCCATTTCCTCTTGTCCTATCACTTGCTACTGAGAAGAAACCAACCCCCACTCAGCTACAGCCTCCTTTCAAGCAGCTGTAGAGTAATAAGGTCTTTCTGAGCCTTTTTTTCTCCAGGCTGAACAGCTCCAATTCCCTGAGCTGCCCCTCATCAGAACCATGCTCCAGACTCTTTGCCAGCTCTGCTGCCCTTCTCTGGACACACTCCAGCACCTCAATGTCTTTCCTGTCATAAGGGGCCCAAAACTGGACACAACACTCAAGGTGTGGCCTCACCAGCACTGAACACGGAGGGAGAAATCACTGCCCTGGCCAGGATGCCATTGGCCACACAGTGGCTCATGTCCAGCTGTTGTCAGCTAGCACCCCCAGGTCCTCTTCTACCCCACAGCTTTCCAGCCCCTCAGCCTGCAGTGCAGCATGGGGTTGCTGTGACTCAAATGCAGCATCTGGCACACGGTCTTGTTGAACCTCACACAGTTGGTCTTCACCCATTGATCCAGCTTGTCCAGAACCCTGTGTAGAACCTTCCTACTCCCCAGCAGATCAACTCCCCTCCAACTTAGTGGGCCCAATAAGGAGCCCTGGGGAACACCACCTGTGACTGTAACTCCATTCACCACTCTGAGATCAGCCATCCAGCCAATTTTCTACCCAGCAATGAATGCACCCATCCAGACCAGGAAGAGACAGTTTCTCCACAAGAATTCTGTATGAATTAGCGTCCAAGGTTTTATTAATGTTCAGGTAGACAGTGTCCATAGCCTTTCCCTCACCCACTGTCACAGAAGGAGATCAGGTTAGCCAAGCAGGACCTGCCTTTCACACTCATGCTGATTGGGCCTAATGATCTGGGTATCCAGTCAACTGGGACCTCCCCAGTTAGCCAAAACAGATGATAAATGACTGAGAGTGGCTCAGTGAGCACTTTTGCCAGCTCCCTCAGTGGATCCTATTTGGTCCCATGGACTTGTGTACATTTCAGTGTTGCAGAAGATAATTGACCAGTTCCCCTTGGGTTATGGTGGTTTTCTTTTGCTCTCTGTCCCTGTCTTCCAGCTTGGGGAGCTGGATATGTGGAGAACAGGTCCTGCTGTTAAACACAGAGACAAAGAAGGCATCAAGCACCTCAGCCTTTACCTCATCCTTTGTCACTATGTCTCCCCCTGCATCCAATAAATGATTAATCTCCTTTTGTTGCTAATGTACTTACAAAAACATTTTTTTTTGTCCCTTTCATCAGTAGACAGACCAAATTAAGTTCTAACTTGCAAGCTGATACACATTATTAGTAACTTTAACTGTAACGATGTATTAAAAGACTGATGATGACGGCTGGAAATATTGGAAGGAACTGAAGAATTATCTCCAAAATTCTATTTACATTTTAAAGGATGTTAATAAAAAAAGTTTATGGTTTTGCTACCTTTCTGAGTCTAAGATGGCCCCACTTTTCTTTATCACTGCCTTGATATCGTCCAGGAGTAGAACCAAGCAGACACACTCTAAAAAGAGAAAAAAACAACAGATTTTTGTAGATCTCAAATGCTTTGGTTTGTAAAGTAGCAAGGTAAAACTTACCAGCAAGTTTAAACACTCAAGTGCAACCAGAAATATTTAATGTCTCTCATGGGATTTATAATACAAAGAAAAGCAGATTTTCAGCTGTATAATTTATTATCAGCATCCTATACGGCTATCATGCATCACCAGGCTGTTCTACAGCAGAAAGAAGAACTACATCTTTTCCAGTGTACAAAAATGCAGAAGATGGATAACGTTAGCAATACACACAAGGAGCTCGTCTGGCACAGAACTGGGCATGTAATTTTTGAGTACAGCCAATCTACTGCTACAACCAAATCAGCAGATTCAGGTAAGAGTTTTCATTTGGGCACCTAATAATTCATATGCAAAGTACTGGTTTTTCAACACTTGCTAATAATGGGTTTAGTATCCTATTTGACTTTGCCCTGAAAACAGCAAACAGACCTGCCTAAGGTCACAATAAACAGATGCTTTAAGAAGCTGTTCTCTACTGCACACATCTCATGCCTCCTACAGCACATCCAATGGCAATCCTTATCCTAAAAAGTGACTTTTCTAGCCCATACATAAACTCCTATCAACTAGGGCTCAACTCATCTCTTTGAACTCATGCTGATGATCAAAGCAATCAGAGCAGCTGTTAGCTCACCTCACTATAAAGTACATACTTTTTTTTACCCTCTCCAATCTTTTAAGACTCCACGTAAAGATAAAACCACTTTTTAATGTATAAATTAGACAAGGTTTCAGTCTCCATTTCCACCACAGTCTATGACCACTTTCAGCTTTTCTTTTCAACAATTTTTGTTCAGATTATAAAGCAGCAATTAAGTTGCCAGGGAGATTTACACTTTCTGAAGTAAATGTTCATATTTAAGTGGAACTACTTATTAGAAATTAAGCAACTTGAATTATTTTTAAATAATATCAGCAATCTGGTATTAGAGAAGACTATTCCAAGACCAGTTAGACACAACATTGCCCACCAAAACCAATCCATGTCTGTTATAGGCAAAATTCTATAGATATGTATGCCTTACAAACAGAAGCCTATTCTGAATGAAAATCCCATTTCAGCAACCTTTGTTTGTATGATCACTCTTACATGACAAACCCTATACAACACAGTTTTTTTCCACTGGTAATATTACTGGAGCAATACTTGAGCCAGACTGGCCCAAATGAAACCAAGTCCTTATTACTTTATAGCTACCTTCTGTAAAGTTGCTGCTGGTGCACCATTTTTTTTCTTCTTTTAAAATGCATGCTTATAAAACTAGAAGTTGGTCAATTTGACATAATCTACGTAAGAGTTTTTTTTAAAACTGCATAGACTCATGTGTGAACACTCAAGCCTGAAAGATTACCTTACAAAATAAGCACAAGGTCTAACAGATCCTAACACAGATATTTAAATCTTAGAAAAAAAAAAAGAAAAAACCCCACATGTGCAAGTTTAAAAACCTTAAGATTATATATACCTTGTTTCTGACAAATCATGTTCTTGAATCAGATCTATCCATTCCTTGAGTGCAGGAGAACTGTAAGCTGTCAAGTAACTTATTAGGTCAGATTTAAAATTAGTTGCAGATTCACCAGCAGAACCAGATGCTCCCTTAGGTAGCCTTGGATACAAAGGGCTTAGCCAAAACCTTAAGAGGAAAAAAAGAGAAAAATCAGCCATATAAACAAGCACACTCAGCATTAATAATACATGGGTTTACTATGTGAATAAAGCACATCTGAAGGCCCTAAACAAGTACTTGACATATTCATTATGATATGAACTACAGATGTCTTGTCTTTACATCTACAGAATCAGTTCATACTTGAAATCATAAAAGGAATACTTTCAAATGAAAACACTCTCATAATTCACTCACACATACATTTATAGCTTTTACCACTGTTAAACTGGTCAGGCTCAGACGTAGCAACCGTCAGTCCTGTCACCAACATTTTCTATAGGAACAGAACACTGCAATGTGTTCTGCTAAGCTACTGGTTTGTGCAACTGCACAGAAAGCCACCAATTAAAGCATCTGAAAGGTTTATACAGTTTGAAGAGCAGCCCACAATAATAGGTTGCCTCTCAAGAACCTCCATCAGAACAAAATAGGATAGGCACCACGCAAGAAAACATTTAGCATTTCTTTCCAGTCTCACATGATTACAGCCATGGGAACCAAAGATTCTGCATTATCAACTTTACAATGTGTTGATACTATCCTTTGAAATTCAGAACCACCATATTGTGATACAGCATAACACTGCAGTATACAAAAGATAAAAAAGAAAATTATTTCTCATATCTGACAAACAGGGGAATTTGTTAAGTATCCCAATAGGTATTTTCATGCCTTCTTAGCTTTCTGAAAAGCTAACTGCCATAAGATACTAAAGCCATCCAAAAGATCTAAAAGCAAAAAACGCAATGGCTATTTTTGCCACTCAAAGTGCTTGTCTCAGAGAAGTAAAGTCTCAAAACCTTGCCATATTTAATGAGCAAAATGTATGTCAAAGTGACAGTAACTTCTGAAAAGCAACCTTCCATTAGTTTGAAGAAATTTTATAGCCTGATTTATTGTGGTCATCTAACTAAAAAATGCTCCCATAAAAATAGCCAAAAAACTGAAGAGGCTGAGGACGCTTGTATTAACATGCCACTTAATCCTGTTTTTGCTCTCAACAAAACTATGTCCTAAGCTGGTCATTAAGTTTAAAAACTTCTACCAAAAAAATAAAACAGGAAAAAAATTCCTTCCCAGGAAAGGATGCTGGGCAAATACGAGGTCATCCACGGTATTACGGAACCAATAATGCCCAACATGTGTCAGATTACATTCTAGATACAGTCACAACAAAACCAGAACATTTGCACATCCACATTATTCTTGCAGTATTAAGACAATTTTAAAATAGCTGCTTCAGCTCTATATAAATGGTACTTTATAGCAACAAAGTTTTTTTTCATGAAGAGACAGCACAGCACAATAAAATTTTGTATCAGTCAGCCTCATTTCAAGCTATCAGCCAACTGGGAACATAGTTTTGTTTACAGGAGAAAGCAAGTACAGTTCAAACTTAGCTACCAGCATTCTAAGTCCAATTTTTAAAATTTTTGTTTTAGAATAGCTCTATCTTGCAACACTAGATCACCTAATATCCCACCTCCAGCAGGAGCAAATGCCTATGGAAAGTATTAAACATTCACCTGCCAGAGATTGTGACTTACCCCTGAGTTTTCTGGTGCCAATCTTCAGCAATAAGATTGGATGTATGTATCACAACTCGAAGACCTTCTTCATATAGCAACAACATCATTTTCCTTAAAAAAAAAAAAAAGAATTAACTCTTCATCTAATTCAAGTACACTGAGCGTAGGAGATAAATTAGCAATTCATTAAAAAGCTCCAGGGTAATTATTTTCAAAAATTTGTTCTGCATCGTGCAAGCACTTAAACTTCAATCCATGTGCATGCCAAGCTCACATGGCAATCATTAGACTATCCCCATATATTTTATTCCCAAGTATAGCTTAACATCTCATGCAACTAATTACCCACAACAAAGTGAATACTTGCAGAACACTTCTTATATTTGCACAGTTCTTCAGATAAACTTATCTCTTTGCAGACAGTCAGAAAAAGAACTAAGGAACACTGAAAGGCCTGTACGTATAGCTGAATTTATTAAAACCTAGTTACTTCCTCTTAAACTGACCTTTACTTAAAAAGATATGTATACAGCTAACCATAGTGATGGCAAAAAAGCTATTTATCATTACTCTTAAGCTACAGCACAAAGTAATTTTAAAACTAGTAACTGAGATAAACATACACATCTCTAACTTTTGTAAAAAAATTGCTCCAATTTTCATATCCAAGTTTTCATTAGCTGTGTAAAGAAAAGCATATTCATGTGATCCCAAAGGATGAGATCTGAAACCCAAACTGAACCCGTAAGAGCTTTGCTAAAATGTAAGATCTGCTCTTATCTGTAGACTTCTATCTACAAAACTCCTTTTGTGACACTTCTATTATATCCAATTTTTTCTTTGAGAAGATACCCAGATTCACTGGTTATTTCCAGATGCTCCATATGAACTGAAAAACATGATCAGTATCATGATGAATCAGTGTTGTGTCAGTCCTGCCTATGACTGATCAAGACTGCATTATCATTTTGGTATTAAGGCATGAGTTAAGAGCCAGGACCTGCAGTCCACCTGTCTTAGACCAGTTCAACTTCAACTGATTAACTTGCACATCTCATAACTACTCAATAGCTAATTTATCTCATTAAACTAGAACAATCCTGTCATCTCTAAATGGAAGATGTTTATGGAAGCTTTAAGACCCAATCATTTCTATAAAACCCAGTTTTGCTGCAGGCCTTTCTGCTTCACAGTGTTACTTACGTATGGTGAGTTCCAAATGCAATATCCAGTTTAGCCTACAAAATTAAAAGTTGATCATTAAAAATTGCTATTGGCCATTGCTTCTTATTTTGTTTAATTTCACTGCTCTCTAGTGGACAGATCACAAAGTACACTATCTTCCTCAATAATGCTAATGCACTCTCCACTTTCTCCAAGCTAGATTTTAAATAGTAATGCCACTCTTACTGGAACTGCTCCAGAATTTGTGCCTCTCACTAGCAGCATTTTCAGAAATAGTCAGCAGAAAATAACTCAAGGCTCCTGCAGGACACCAAGCTGAACAGAAGGCAGCAATGTGCCTTTGCATGAAGGATGACTAACAGGGTCCCAGCCTGCATTAGGAGGAGTGCTGCCAGCAGGTCAAGGGCATGGCTCCCCACTTTTGAACACCAGTGAGGACATGCCTGCAGTACTGTGTCCACATTCAACAGGAAACTCAGGATTACCAGACTCTTTCAGAGAGAACAAAATTCCCCTCCTAACAAAGAGCACAGTGTCCCCATGATCATTAATATATTTCACCTGGCAAAATCTTGAAACACTGGCAAGTTGCCATAGCCACACCCTCCTCCAGGATGAGGCCAATAGCTTCACCACTTGGGGACAGCAAAACAATAAACATAGCATCAGAGAAAATGGCATGTGCCAGGAAGTGTGCTCAGAGAAACTTTAACAGTATTATGGAGATTATTTGTATCAGCATTTTCTTGTGTAAAACATATTTGGAAAATAATAACTCTTTGATGATATTTAAGATTATAGTAGCACAAAGACTAAGTTCTCTGCTTTACACAAAAAGTAATGCTTCCTTTTCTGCCACTGTAAGAACTTGAGTGCAACATGTTAGCGGAGAAGGTGAGCAGCCCTTCTGTACAAACTTTTCTGAGTAAAGCCTACCATAATGACATCTGACCAGGATCATCATTACCATGTTTCTATGGTTCTGATATGGATATTCCTCAAAGCGTAACAAAAACCTTCCCACATAAGGTGTGTCTTTTCATCAGTAACAAGACTTCGATTGTAAGAGATGGCTTAACTTCAACCAAAGGACGATACAAATGTTAATTACCTGACAAAAGCTAATATTCTCATAAGGCCTTGCTTGTGCCATTAGTTCAGCTTTGGATTCTCTCTTCTCACCATGAACTATTAGCAATGGCTTCTTCCTTAAACAAAAGGAGATTACCATTAAAACACCAAGTGAATCAGCAATTAGCCTAAACCATTCCTTCACATAGCTATGACACCTGGGCCCTAAATCTGATAGCCCAGCAGAAAGATGGCACTGATATCAACATGCGTTATTGGCTAACTCAAAAAAGATAGAACCTCTAAAGAATAAACACTGGAAAATTGCAACAGAAAAAAAAAAAAGGGCAACAGGGAGTGTGGAGTAAAGCAGACACCAAAATAAAAACTCTAAATACATGATCATGAAAGAAACTCTTGTTGCTATAGCTGGAAACAGACAAATATGAGCTCTCAAAAGCAGCCATATACACAATATGGATCTAAGACAATTTTGCAATTATTATCTTACAGAGAAGATGGAAGATTGATAGGGAAAAGGAGAGGGTCTATTCTGGCAGTTATTTGGTGTTCACGTCCTAAAACAAAACTTCTGATCCCGCCAAGCAGATTTAATTTGTAGGGAGGTGTGTTGCCTCCCTTGGGTCCAGGTAAGAGACACCAGCAAGAAAATTCCCAGCCTGGCTCAGCCCACTGATTATTATGTTTTTTCAAGTGAGTACCAACAAAGTCCCAACAAGACTGCAGACAAGTGAAAGGGACCTCAGGGTCTTGGGACAACTGGTCAAGACATCTGGACCATAAGTTGTGTTCACTCCCGTCCTGCCAATTACAGGGAATGCTGGGACAGGATGGAGATAACTGCAGACAGTATGAGCAGCCAAATACATAACCACAAGACCAGACTATGGGGCATCTCTTTGCACCCCACTGGGATACTGGCACACTCAAATACGTCTATAAAGCACCTGCATACCACAGTACAGGGAACAAACAGGAGGAACTGGAGATCTGTGTGCTGTCACAGGGCTTTGATCTCATTTCAATTACAGAGACATGGTGAGATAGCTCACTGGAACATTGTCATGAAGGGCTACATTTTGTTTAGGAAAGACAGGAAGATGCAGTAGTGGAGTTGGCCTCTACAAGAGGCAACACTTGGAACATATCAATCAAGATGTTATGGGTTAGGATAAAAGAGCAGGCAAGTAAGAGTGACACTGCAGTGGTGTTTGCTGCCTGCCATCTGTTCAGCACGACTAAGTGGATGAGGCCTTCCACAGCAGCAGTACAAGCAGCCTCAGACCCTGGTTCTTGTGGGGGACTAATTACCCTGACATGCTGGAGATGCAACACAGCAAAGCATAAACAGTACAGGAAGTTCCTTGAAAACATTGATGACAGTTTTCTGACGTGTAGTGGAGGATGTCACAAGGAATAGTGTGCTGCTCAACCCAGGGTGGTCCCTTCCAACCCTACCCACTATGATTCTGTGAACTCTGGTTCTACTGCACTTCCAGCAAAATTTTAAAATGGCACATTATATGGTCACTTCATCTGCAGGAGTTTGCAATTACCAGAAAGAAGTTTGAAGCAAACAAGGGCTGCTTTTACGGCAATACCCATCAACTTAGTATCTCATATCCATGAAATCATCCTCATCCTTTTCACACAGTTTTCTTGTGCCCTTCCTACATTCCCTCCTTTCTCTTGCACTATCTGGCTCTTGACTCAGTAAACTGTATGGCCAAAACTTCTTGTTCTGTCTTTACAGGTCATCTACTGCCATGTCTTTGTGGCCCACAATGGGACTTCCGTGGTGTTAACTACTAAAAATCAGAAACCAGCTATCCTGAACTCTGACTATTTACCACTCTTGAAAAGAGTCAAGAAATCAGGGAACTACAACTGTGGAACAAGAGTACAAAGAAAACTAACAGTCTATGCATATCCAACTGGTAACAATCATCTGCACTGCAAAGTGTTTATCATTCACTTGTAACAGGACCTTGTATGAGCAGAAATGATCTGGAAATTTCATCATTTCATCTTTGTAAAATAAACATACCTGAATTCCTGTGGGTACTGTCTTACAAGCCATCCCACATCTATACAGTAGTTAAACTTGCATGTAAGAAAAAGAAAACAGACTCATTAAAAAGAAAAAATCAGCTAGATCAGTGAACTACAGCAAAAAAGCTTTCTATGTGAAGTCATCACACATTACTACTTACATCATAAATAGCATATTCTAAAAACAGGTGTATTTTTGACTTTCACATCCTTTCTTTCATTTCTCTTTAACAATTCAAGAATGATTTTAAGTTTCTCAAAAGACTCCATTAGTGCTCATGAAGTTTAACATCCAGGAAAAAAAAGAATCACATGCACATAATGTAAAAACGTAGGTTCAAGGATCATCTCTTTGCCATGTGTTTGTATCATGAATCATAGCAAAAGCTTCTAGGCAATAACAAAGATAACATTCCTAGATTGCAAGGCATTCTTTCTTCAAAATAACCTTATTTATATGAACGTAAATACATGCTTCCCAGTTGCACATTCTTCAAAAACAGGAGAAAGTAGTCTTATAATTGCCTGAATTCTACAGCAGAACATAGGATGGTGTTTGTATTTCAATAAATTGTTCAACAGTTGAAAACATTTAGAATTCCCTCTATATTTTAACAAGGGGTATCAGCTACATGGCACAAGCAAGGATTATCAAGTTTAAGATTAATGAAGTGAAACAATTGAAATCAGTTTGGCGAACAGGAAACTCACCTGGGCAGAAGATATGAGAGTTCCAAAAAGAGGAGACAAAATATCTATTAAAAACATTAAAGCATAAGTAAATAAAAAAAGACTTCAAGTAAACATTTTACCTCTCGAACAGCTTGATAACTACCACAGCACAAGGTCAGATTGTTCATAGACCTGGTGTAACAGAGGCATTCACAACTTTACTGTTCCATGTATTCAAGTCATTGACTCTCCTGTAAATCACCTAGGATCATATGCTTATAAAAATTAATAATCCTCTCAAAGCAGAAAACAAGTTTTAAAAGCTGACAAGGAAAAAAATCTAACATCATACTGAGAAAGGGACATTAAACTACTCTCTCCCCTACTGAGTGGGCTTGAAGAACTGTGGCAGGGTAGCAGCAGTAAGGACATCATTAACACTTAGTTATCTGCTGCAGACTGATTGTGGATATGTGTATCCATAGTTCAATCACAGTAACACAGGAAACTAATCCAACTGGGGATTTATAACCTCAGAAAAAAGCACAGCACCAACTTCAAAACACACCCTACAAGTAATTTCCAGGATGCACAAATTATTTAATGCCCTATCACTATGGAAATCTGGTTTAGCAGGTTAAACAAACAAAGAATACTGCCTGTCCACCAGCTCAACTAATCACCTAGTAGGACTCCCAAGAAAGGACAGGCCAAAAGCCACAAATTCACAAAGCATATAAAAACATCCTGCAGTAGTCTGACATCTGCTTTTGCTAATAGGCATGAGGCTGAGGAAAAATTACAGCCTAATTGTATAGGTCTTGAGTAATTTCTTCTCCCTCAAAGAACTACAGGTTTTTTCTGCCTTAATTTTATTGTATTTTTCTGCACACAGAAATACTCTTACTAATACTTGCTTCTGATTCTGTCTTGGGATGTATCAGATTTTATTTCTAACTACGGGGTTGTTTACAGGTGCACAAAGCTCTTCCACCTTACATCAAATGACAACTAACAGCATTCCTGAAGCATCAGTATTGTACACCAAAGACTCCACTCCATCTTGACTGATGGACAGCTGAATCTAAATGGATCCACGAACCCCAGACGCAGAACTTGAGAAGTACTGCATGTAGTAATAGTGAATTACTAGGTGCAAACCACTCAGCAGCATGAAGGCAAATGCAAACAACTACCCAGGGAGTTATGCACCCAAGAAAAGCACCCCTTTAAGTGCCACAATGACAAGTGGTTTTCCCTGGAGTAGCTCACAGGGAAAGCAGCAGTAAGAAGCAGCATGACTTGTCTTGGCTAAATAAACTTTAGATTTCTGCAGCCTAACTCAAGTTACAACAAAGTATCAGTAAATCATGCTTTATACACTATACTTCTAAAAGAGAAAGGTCCAGATTAAGAGAACCAATTTCTACAAACCTGCAAATTTAGAATATTAAACCTCAGTGACACCAAGAAATACATGCATTTAAAAACACCCACAAACTAAAAATAAACATTCGCTTGCTTTCTCCCAAAAGCCCTCTTCTAGTAGAAGCCACTTGTTCACCTTTTATGTGCAGGGCTCCAGAATTATAGTTCTGTTCAATTCCACTGACTTTAGTGAGAAAAAACCTGAAAGGATTGCCTCCAGTCACCAAGTCCCAGGTATCTTGGGCTTCACTGGGTGTTATATTATATGCCTCTTCTTTCAGATTCTCTGAGAGTTTGTCATCTTTACAAACATTCAAAGGATGTTCTTCGGGCACATCGTATTTTTCTTCTTTCACTGTTTCTTTGTGGGCATGCTTTTGCTGATCCTCAGGCTCTTCATCACTGCTAGAAAGGCACCAGCCTGAGCCTTCTTGGCTTAGTCTCTGTTTTACTGGTGGAGGTGTTTCTGTAGAAAGACTTTTATCAGTGAGCTTCAGGGGAGAAGCTTTTCTCTTGTGAGCAGCTTTCCTAGCTTCAGAGCACGGATATTGTGGTCCATTTGCTCTACCACATGCAGCATCCGACAGTGCAGATGTACATGGTTTTTCACTGTCAGAATTTTCCTCGGCACTTTCATCACTGCTAGATACTGTCCATTTACCGTGTGCGCCTTCCTGAAGCATGTTTCTAGGGATGAAATAACACCAAATAAAACTTGTATGTTTTTGCTATGCTCAAGTCTGTCTCCCTTCATAGTTCCCATTTGTTTTTTACTAAGGAACTGTGGTTTGATATTCAGCAAAATCTCCGGGATATTTTCTAGTGTTCAAGGCTTGTTTCTGTGCCCGGGAAACAAAGAAACACGTGCAATGGGGGCAACTATCGAATGGGAAACAGCAAATGCGAAAACCTGTACATGGAAAACCGGCTAAGATCGAGGCATCTATGGGAAAACACTCTAAAAATCAGAGGTATTATTTACACGATACAGATGTTACCCCATGGCTGTGCGATCCAGCGCGCTCTGCTGAGCGGATTCAGGAGCACGGGGCCGAGCCAGGGCGCCGCTTTCCGGCAGCCTCCGCGGGAACACTCCGGGACCGCGGCCTCCCTCCGTCACCCCCGTGCCCCCGGCGAGCCCCTACGCCGCGCCTCGCCCCTNGGGGGAGGCGGCGCGCGGGCCACGGCACCAAGGAGCCCCGGCAGCCGCTCCGGCCCTGCAACCCGGCGGGCCCTCGCCGCGCTCCGCGACCGCCGCCGCCACCACTCACTCACTCACTCACCAAGCCGCTGCCCGCCCGATGCCCTCGCAGCACCGCGATGGGGAGCGAGAGCAGGCCGAGGCCCGGGCCCGCCTCTCCGGCAGGGCCCCGCCTCCCGAGCCAGTGGCGCGCGGCCGC
>VYXD01030798.1:1193272-1299845 GCA_013397195.1 Hylia prasina | reverse complement strand
TGTGAGGCGGTTCCGGGGGGCTGCAGCGGTGCAGCAGGCGCAGTTCAGTGAGCTGAATTGTTCTAACGAGCCTTCATTTGACCTTAATATTAGTTATGGGCAGGTGCGGAATTTGCATAATGGTTCCTTCGGCGCGTTTTTAATTACTGTGTCTGAAGTGTCCCGCTAATGAGATAACTGCGTGAGGAGTTCGGGAAGGAGTGGGAGGAAAGCAGGTGTAAAATTAATCAGAGGAGCGCGGCCCGCATCAAAGCGCACTTTGGCTGCTCCAGTGATCTGAGCGCTCTAGTTTATTGTAAGCTTGTGGCTGCAGTTACATTCTGGAAGTGCCAGCGCACAATGAAACCGGCAGGCTACTGTTGGAAAAGCTTCCTTGAAAATTCAGCTGGTTTGTGTGATTTTCTTACTGCTTGTCCACAGAGTTGTGTATAACGCTTTTCCCTGAAATGCCTCGTGGATAAACCCTTCACTACTGTAAGATATGATACTGTGTTATCAACCCTTGCTAAAGGTGTTCTGTGGAAAAAGCTATTACCAATGTTAGATGAGTTTGTATGTTATGTGTGTACTCTAAGTACAGGCTCTGGAAATGCCTTTTTGTTTTCTACAAGTTCTTCAGAAGATTTGATGGCTTCTGATTACACTTATATCGTGCTCTCTCATAGTTCCTGTCTGTATGGTGACTTAACTGAGAATTAAAGCTTATCTGGTATTTTTCAGGAGAAAATTTATGGTCTGGTAGAAACAAATTTCACGTGATTTGTTTCCTAGAAATCTGTACTATGTATTCTAAGTTTGCACAAAGCTTTTTCGTCGTAAGCACATGAAATGTAGCAGTTAGAAAACTTTTATTTTAACCTAAAATCCCCAAACTCAATGGACTCAGCCCATTTTCAGTTTTACTGGAACAGAGTAAATGAATAGAGGTGATTCAACAAGTGAACAGAGTAGATGAATAGAGGTGATTCAACAAGTGTCTTTTTTATTTTTCCTATAACAGTTACATAAAGTAAAAATCCTAGGTTTGGTTTATTAGTTTTTAATGCAAATCACTTTCTTTCTGTAGGTTTTTGAAGTGTGCAATGAAGATAGCAAAGGCTATTTAAGCAGAGAAGACTCTACAGTTGGTCTAGTAATATTTTTTTTTCTAGAAAGCCTCAAAGGTATATACTTTTTCATTTATGTTCTGAAGATCCAGCTTATAGATGTCTTACTATGAGAACACTGTGTACTGACTGGTCTACACTAACTGGAATAGATTGCTGTGGGTGTGGCAAAAAGAAATACCTACAAATCCTAAAAGTAATTTTCTAATTTGCAGGTATTTATTTCTGAAGTAAATAATCAAACCCCTGGGTTTTCTGCTGAAGACTGTGATGAGTAGAAGGTTGTATTCTATTTCATATGTGTACAAGACATATAAAGTAAATGACTTACTGAGCTTTATTGGTTTTTATTAGTGGCAAATTCAATTTCTTTATTCAGTGGTTTCAATAAATGTGAAACTGCTGCATGTCCCAAAAATAAACATGTATTCTCAAAAATATGTCTGGTTTTAGTTTCAAGTAATAGTTGGATATTTTTAGCCATAACTTCTCAAATATAAATCTACAGAAATCTTGAGAAAAGAAAGATTAATTGAGAGAAATAATGTGTTTCCCTACTTACAGGAAAATAGAGGATATATTGTATGGCCTAATGTAGTTTTGGAATCCATATTTTTACTCAAGTAAGTATAAATGAATTAAGAAAGAGTATGAAGAACACAAACTAACTCAGAATACACACAGTGTGTCTGTGAGTGTCTTTCTCATGGCATGTCAATAAATGAAATCAATCTACTATAAAGTATATTATATATATAAAATATAGAAAGGATGAATCAACTTTCTTCTCCAGCTTGAGCAATCTTGTTCCCCAATGACCACTTGTGAATAATGATTGGTTTTTGTAAATTAAACACATATTTTACAAAAACTGTCTTGACAAGGTTGTAAACAATATTGTATCTATGATAATTTAGAGTATTATATTTAGATTATAAGTATAGTTGTAGTAAACTATGAAAGTAGTGATTTCTGGTGCATTTCAGCTGTGGATAAACATTTTCTCAATGAACTATGGCCAGATCTAAAAATACGTAAGCCTTCTAACTTGAGTCTTAACTGCTGAATTATGAATCTCAAAATGCTCAGCTTCTTCCTTATCTGTCTTTTCCTAGCTATTTTTACTGTATAAAAATTAAGTGTTCTGTCAGATTCCCTGGATGTTTCTTCTAGCAGAAATACTCAAAACATGCTTAAGGCATTTAAACAAAAGCAGGCTCTGTGCATGAGTCACTGATGGAATCTCCTTGGAAAGAGAGTAGAAGTAGAGGACTCCTGGGAAGACAGGAGATGCAGGTTTAGTTATTTGTTCCTGAGAAGGTGCCAAGTCACACCTGCTGTGGCTTTAGGCACTACCGTGACCACCTGTTAGACCATTTTGCCTGTGCAGCTGCACAAAAATTAATTAAGAAATCTTTGTTCTAGGGCTGATTCTGTCATCTAGTGGTTTTGCTAGCTCCTTAAATAGGCCCAGCCTGCAACTGTTGCCCTTTACCCAATTACTCCTCACTGTGAAGATCCCTGAAAGGTCCTTGGGGAGGCAGATACTGTTCTTTGTGGCTTCTGCTAGTGTGCATTAGGTAAGGTTGGTAGCACAGGCACATGTTTTGCTTTGCTGATGAGTAGGTCCTGTGTGTGTGTTTTTTAATCTGGTTCTGAGAAACACAGCTTTCTCTGTGCACCAGAGAGGAGCCAAATGCAGATGTCGCAATCCTAAAAGTTGATTGTTAGGATCCAGTTCTTGAGCATGTTATTGTGCATAGTGCTTTGGTGTCAAAATTCACAAAATCCTAGGCTGTAGGAACAGCCCTTCTGTTTTTTTTGGAAACGATGAAGAGCAGCCCTGTCAAGGACAGTCCTTTCAATTGCTTTTGCGGGACATGGGGAGTAGTGTGTATGTATGATCTCTTAAGGTGAAACTGTTTTTCAACTGCCCTAAATACTAAAATAGGTTTTTTTCAGTAGAAATGGCAACTGCTTAGCATTATCAACTGCAATCAGGCAGCTGAATTTTTAGTAAATATTTGCTGCATTTTTTTAGTCACGTTTGCTTTTATTGTATAAATTAAAAGTAATACTAACTTCATCCACTAGATGTCATGAATGAACTCTTCATTGGAAAAGGTGAGCTCTAAGAATTTGAATCACATTCCTATTCCACTTGATTTTTCTAAATTATTTGTTATGACAATATTATATTGTTAGTAAAATATTATTTTAGTGTGATAATTAATAGAAATTTTGAACTTTATGTAATTTTAATATTTAAAATTAAACCTTCTGAGGCAAATAACTGGAAAAATGTAAACAGAGATGAAACTCATTGTTGAACTGATATTGTATGTGTATTTGCATATAAATGATGTAATATCGGGGAACTAGCAACTAGCTGTAGGAATTACATCTATGTGATTTTTTTTTCTTTCTCTGACCGTTTGGTTCAGTGATCCTCTTTTCCCTAAAATTATTTGAAGTCATCTAAAATGCTCTTATATTTCAGCATCCATTCAGCTAACTAGCTGCTAGCATTTAAGCTCCCAAAGGAAAAGGGGGCTGCAGGAATTGTAGTCATTAAAATACGTCATTTCCCAAGCTGGAGTTTCCTTCCTGGTTTAGATCTAACTAAAAGCACTCTATATTGTTCCTGGGAGGCCAGGCCCCCGGTGTTCAGTGTTTTCCTTGATCCAGTACCTTCATGGGAGGACACCAGCAGGGTGACAGCTGCTGCTGAACAAGATGCCAGCAGCAGGACACCCTGATGTCCAGAGTGGGGAAGGGCAGTTTGAGCTCAAGGCTGCCTCCAGCTGCTCTCCTGGCACATCTTATCAAAGCTTTCTAAACAGCTTTCTAGTCTGTTTATATACCTGACGTGGTCATGGGGAAAGTGCTGCAGGCCAGGTGGAACATACAGTGTTGGCTTAAGTGGTCTTATCATGTTTGGCTTGTCCTTTCTCCAGAGTGGAATAAGCTTAGGTTGCTCTGAAATCTGCTCACACATGATCTCCCCTCAGGTGGCTGTCTTAGTGCTGCAGCTATGTGCAGTCTTGTACTCTGATAACACAGATGTAGGAGTTCAGACTCATGAGCACTCAGTCGTGTCAAAAAACTTTACAAATATAGCTCAAAGTGGACCTCTCTGCTTTACTTGGCTGTATACTACCTTTCTATTCCTTATATTTGTCAAAGATGTTTTGCAGGGATCTCTTGATCACTTCCTAAATCGGTTCTGAAAAATCTTTTTTTTAATTGTTTTCATCGTAATTTAGCTTACTGCTTTTGCATTATTAATGAATCTTGGTAACACACTAATATTACTGAGTATTAGTGAATCTTGAAAATTTGCTAATCAACATGTAAGTGTCACTCCAGTGTTCCTCTCCAATAAAGTTGTGAGGTAAGAACCTATTGGAAGACACTAAAGGAAATATATAGTACATAAAATAAGATGGGTTTCAGAAAAGCTGTAGAAGCATAAATAATGCAAATATTTTTTGCATTTCCTCCTCATTATTTCTATATTTTTATTCAAGTTTCTATTTTAGACCGATTTGCCAAATTAATTTTTATCCAGCTAATCCACAGTAAATATGGTTTCCAATCTGAATATTAAAACAGAAAATTCTTTCATTGTTTAGAGGAGATAACAGATGTGGGTGCCGATGCTCCAGAAGTTAGACTTGAATATTGCAGTTTCTTTGTGTATAATGAACTCAAATTTCTATTAAGTTAAGCATCTTTGTTTAAGCATACTGAATTTGAGATTTTGATATTGATTAGGATTCTATTAGGACTACATATATACTTCTTTTTTGGATAAAAGGTGGTTTTATTTTAATTAGAATAAAATATTTTCTTAAATGCTGTAGTTGCTACTGTTGTATAATATGTACGAACCACGAAGCTGATGAAGGTCTGCAGAGTCAGTCATACTGTGAACATCTGAGGGAACTGGGGTTGTTTAGCCTGGAGAAGAGGAAGCTCAGGGAAGACCTTATCATTCTGGTAGCCAGGTGGAGGTCAGTCTCCCAACAAGCAGCAAGAGTCCAAGAGGAAATGGCCTGAAGTTTCACCAGAGGAAATTTAGACTGGATATTAGGAAAAATTCCTTCACTGAAAGGTCTGTGAAGCATTGGCACAGGCTGCCTGGGGAAGTGGTGGAGATTGTGGAGGTATTTAACATAACATGTAGATGTGGTGCTTAGGAACATGGTTTGGTGGTGAACAACGCAGTGCTGGGTTAACAGTTGGCCTAAGAGATCTTAAGGGTCTTTTCCAACCTAAATGGTGCTATGATTCTAATCTTTGATTCTATAACCATGGCGAGCTGACCATGGCTATTAAAGAGATTTCATATAGTTTTGTAATACTTTTAGTGCTTCTGTGTTAAATTTAGCTTGAACTTACTCTTGCCACTCAAAGTGATATTTCTTAATAGCAACATTATATTGATTAATGACAGAGAAAGGTATTTAGTAATTTTTGGTGTTCAAGCTGGTAAGTGATGAGAATCTCTATGAGTTTTTTGATAATGATACACTATTAACTTGGGGAGATATTTGAGTCCTACACCATAATTCAGTAAGTGAGCTTCTCATTTATATAGTCCTGCTTGGGTTTTGTTGTCCTTGACGTTACCAATTACACTCAAACTTCTGTTTGTGGGGTCATGTGGCAAGTCTGATTGGATAAATTATTCGTATAAAAATGAAGTGGCAAAAAACTGAGGTTGCTTTTATTGATAAATTCCATCTTCCCTTTTGCCATGTAGCTCCACAGCTATTTGTATCAATATATTTGAAAGGCATTATTCTGGAAGGAAGGAAGCTGATTCTGTTTATTCTAGTGTTGATGCCAGAACACATACTTATTAAGCCACACCCTTACTTGTAAATCTTTAATTTAGGCAAGAAATACAAAACAAAGATTGTTTGCTTTGGGTTTTTTTTTCCCAAGGGAAAAACCACATGAATGTCTGAACCGGAAATAGTGAATTAAGATATAAAGATGGATCATGGATTTGTTAATACCTAATGGATTTTATAATTTTTAAGATGTCCTTTTTATGTGTTGACATAGCTTTACAGCCTGTTCTAGTAACACATGAATTGGCAGCTCTCCAAATCAATGAATAGGCGGGACTCTATTATAGGAGTCATTCTATAAAAGGAAAATTGTATACCATAATTTTCTGGGCTCTTATATTACTCTGAAAGAGAAGGAATAAATGGATGGAAAGCTTATACTGCTTTCTATCATTTCACTTCCATAGTTATCCAATTGAAAGGAAAGCTGCTCATGCAGGCAAGTTCAGCATGTTTGGGCAACCTCTGTTATTACAGAAATGGTGCATGTACAGAACCAGCAGTTGAAAGCAGGAAGACTGTGTAATCCTGGAAACTGAGATGGTAATAGTTCTTAATATATGATTTTCCGAGAAGGAGTTAGCAAAGAGGCACTGGAAATCTGTACACAGATTTGAATTGAGACAGCAGGTGGAGCTGAAGGAGTTGTGCTTTTGAACCACTGCAGAAAGAAGAGACTATGAATGAATCAAAAGAAAAAGAAGTGCAGAGCTTTTGTTATGTTAATCGAGAAAGGAAAAATTCCTGTAGGATACAGTAATCTTGCCTTCTCAAGAAAACGAATTTGTTTAAAATGAATATAAGTCATATATCAGAAATTATGAGAAAATAGTTTTTTACAAAAATTCAGCAGATGCATTTTTTTGGATCAGGATTTTTGCATGTTTTATGGAGAGGCCTTAACTTTTGGGGATCAGATTTTTGTTTCTTAATTTTTATGTTTTACTTTGATTTTAGAAGAAACAGTCAGTTAAGAGCTTACAAACTAGATTTACATTTTATTTTCTTTGATTTTCTGTTCATTAGAAAGGTAAGATAAATGTAAAGACTTTCATATAGCATACAGAAGGAATATTCAATTCAGTTTTACACTCAATTTTATTATGGGTTTCACAGGAATCTGTAGCTGGGGTTATACATTATTTCAGACTTCGCTTCTGGGAATGATGCCAGATAGATTGTTTATGCAGCATGGATCTTTATCCATGGCATGCAAATGTTATTGGCTTAGAAAAGTCCAGGTTTCTCTCCAGTGTAAAGAAACATGAGATGGCAGATAACAAGAAAAAAATAGAAGTAAACAGAAGCATTATACTCAAGTATAGAAAACGTGAGAAAAATTAAACTATATTGAAATGTTTTTGTGATTATGCTCTAACTTTGAACGTTATTATTTCAGTTTTATTTTTATTTCTATAATTAAAACTATTCATAATGAGTAGACCTTAGTCATACATATTTTTAAGGAGAAAAATGAAAAGTTGTTAGTTTTTTTGCAGGGACAGTTATTTAATTTTACATTTTTCTAGGTCCATTATTTGAAAAGTTTGTTAAATCTTAGAAGCACAAAGAAGGTTCCACAGTTATACAGTAATAAAACAGGTAACTATTTACAGCTCTTGATAAGTAATGTAAGGATTTTTTTCTGGTTAATATTTGAAATATCAATTTAATTCTGAAGCAGTTAAGCAAAATAAAACTCCTGAAGGAAATAAAAAGATGAGATGTCCTGGATGCAGCAAAGTTAACTAAAGCAGCCCTAGACTGATAACGATGGTGTTGATGTGGCTATAAAGTCAGGGTCAGTGGACTGCGGCGTTCTAGACTGTAGATGTGTCTGTGGGAGTAGGAGCTCCTCCAGCTGTTAAAGGAAACCTCTGGCCGTTCACCCCACCTATTTGCTGTTACTGCCTCTTATTATCTCTCTATGACTCATATTCCCCACTCATTTATGCCACAGGTTTTACCAATTCCCTTGGTTGTGCCTATAGATCTTTTTTACTTCTCAGAGGAAGGGAAACCAAAGCAACAAGGTTTTTTTTCTCATTCTCATTGGGAAGTAGATGTGGAGATTCTTTCTCATTCCTGTTAAACAGCAGAGGATGTCCCATCACCAAACTGAAAAAAGGAAAACTTTATCAGGAACCTCTGGGCTGATGGATTTTCAGATCCTCTGCCTTTTTCTTCCCGATCTTAGACAGGACTATGGTCCTTGAAGAGAGGGAAAGTGGAACATATGGCTGATCAGATGTTGGGATGATCTGATAAGCATGCATTTCAGCTTTCTGCCATGAACTAAAAGTAGCTTTTCAAGTGTTATTTTTAGTGAGTTATTTCAAAGGACTTAACTGTTTCAAGGACTGTGCTTTTGTTTGCCTTGCTATCTGCTGGACACAGTCTACAGTAGCCTTGTTTGAGATGCTTTATTTTCCAGATGACTCTGGAAGTGAATTCATAACCTAAGTGATTGATCAGCTGATATTGCTCTGATATAATGCATTCAGCAGGATTAAACTGAATGAATAATTTGAATAAATGAATTGTAACATTTGTGAAAAAAATACATTCAAAATACCTAAGTTGTCAATGAAAAGGGTAGATTTGAAAAGTAATTTTAAATATCTTACAGTCTATATTTTCAAAGCTTTGCAAATTTGAAATTTTAATTTGTTTGTTCAATTTTTCAAAATGTCTACTTTTAAAATGAAAACTTAAGTAAGAGATGTAGATGTTGGCACATTACTTTTGAACAGAGTTCACTGGCAAAAGGGAATAGTCAGTATAAAATCTGTTTTAGATTGTTCATCTTTATATTTTAGCCTTTCTAAAACATTTTGCTAATGCTGTAACTTAGAATGTATCATCATTTCAGAACTGGGACTTGATTAGCTTACATGCAAACTTCGTATTAAGTTGTTTTTAAAACCACCATGATTTACCTTATTTTTCTCTTGCCTAATCTTGATCAAAAAAATAGAGGATTTTTGGCTTTTGAAGACTTCAAGAGAGCTTTCAATTCCATTTCTCCTAAGTTATCTGACAAAATTGTATTTGAAGCCACCAGGTAAGATTAACAGATTGATCCATATTCCTGGGTAGCAGTCTTTTTGTTGTTTCAGTTAATGAAATTATTAGATTCTATCATGCAGCTGAAGAGAAAAGCTTCAGCATCATTACTGTTTCAGTGCCTTTATTAATAATGATTATACACAAATTAATGTGTAAATAATGTAATAATTGATATAAATTTTATAAATAGGATTTTAAAAAGTAATAACTAAATAATAAATATTAACAGGTACAGAAGGTAATTTGTTGCCTGTACTGTTTCTTAAGAAGCTATGCTGGTTTTGCATTGATGGAAGAAAAGCTGTGGCAAAACCAATTAGTGACTAGCTTTGAATATTGAAACTTAAAACTATTTGCTTTTACATTTTCCTCCACAATCCATGTTCAAGAGCTGTCTCAAAAAAATTTAGTTAAACAGGAGTGCATATTGCAAAGTAGTAGTGGTGAGATTTCTTGCAAGGTGAGATTGGCTCACAAGTATGGATGTTGAGCTTTATTTAGGGCAACAGAGCTAAGACTTTTGTCCTAAATTGATCTCTACAATTGGATTAAGACTATGGAAAGAAAGCCATAAGAAATATTTTGGACGCAGATATTTGTCAGAAGTTTCATGTATTTGTGACACAGAGTCTTTATTACAACAGATTATTGTAATAAATGAAGGGTATATTTTTCCATATATGTGGGTATGTTTCTTGATCAAAATTAAATTTTGGGACTGAACATAATTTAAAAGTATTTCTTTTGTGTTAAGTAAAATAATGTACAATACTTAGAAAATCTTTAGAGGTTTTTAAATGTGGTGACTGATCAAATGTGAGTTCCAAAATTATCTATGCATTAGCAATTAATACAGCACATAGGGATCAGGGCTGTAGTGCAAGGAGTTTATGATGGGGACCCAATATCTGTATTGGGGGGCCAATATCTGTATTACTTGGCCTGATTCTAGTCTGATCAGCAGACTGAATGATCCCTAGAAGGTGGAGTCCTTTGGGTGCATGCCAGGAGCATATCCTTCAGTTCAATTTTATCTGGAATAAATGCAGTTTGTATACTGTGAGCACTGTGATGTTCCCCATAGTACAGTCAGTGATGAACACTGGGAAATTCAACTTAAAAAGGCATTCCAAGTTTAAAGTAAAACATAGTTAAATATTGAGACAAAGGGAAAAAGCTTAATTTGTATATTTCAGAAGTCTGTGATATTGTTACATGAAAAGAGATTTTTGTTTATTTATAAAATTTTCTCTGGTGGAAATGCTGTCTTCAAACCTTGTCAGCTACTGGTTCCTTTAATTGGGAGTGCATTGTTGCATGCGTTATTTTCTCATACTTTAAATTAAGTAAAATGTTGCAGAATAAGCAAAACCTGTGGCTAGTGTCACAAAGGCAGGAATAGAAGGGAAGCAGGAAAAAGTTAAAGGCACATTCATAATACTCAGCTTGTCTACTTACCATACAGAGCAGGGAATTTTCCGCTATGGAGTGTAATTCTCAATGTATTCTGAGATGTAAAATTGAAAACAAGCGTATTCAAGCTATGCAGAACACAAGGAAGAAATAATACCAGTAATTGATTTGCATGAAGAATGAAGGGCCCCACCAGAGTCATTTAGCTTTCAGAGAAAGTAGACTTGATTTGTAGGTATGCAAAATGCTCATAATAAGGGCATCCATACATGTTGAACTAATTTTAACAAACTTGAGACTTGAAAATGGGATCCTTTTATCTATCATTCATATATATGCATTATTAATATAAAAAAATTTAAAATGTTCAATATAATATAGCAAGAAAGAATAATGGATTATTCTGAATTATTCTTCTAACCTACCTGTAAAGAGCTATTATGCTCAAAATCTTTATATGGCTACAAAGGAAACCCACCTCATACTTAAAACCAATATTTATCTTTACTTTATACTAAAATCTTGGCAATCTAATAAAATAAAAATTTATTTTTAGTACAGATTTAATAATTAAAAAAAAAGGATAAAAAATACTATGCAGCAAAATGTCTCAATGCAGTTAATTATGTTATGCACCTCCTACTACCTGTCCCTTTCTCTGTAGTTACCCTCAGTCTTCCACTGTCCCTCTGAGTCCTCAAGCTGACAGGCTCAGGGCAGGCATGGTACAGTGAATTGCTATTATCCCAGCTTATTCACCACAAGTATAATATTCATGGTTTTTTTCTGTCTCTAGCATCTACTTTGGGTTATTTAAATATGTTTGGCCACCCAGTTTACCCCTTCTTTCTTCTGAGGTCTGCAAGCCCACATTGAAATATATGGCACAAATGATATGATTCAGGTATTTGTTCTTTGCTCTGTCACCTATGACAATATTTTTGTCCAGTTCCTGTGTCTCCATGTCTTTAATTGACCATAAGTGAGTTTTTAGTTTTGGTCCTCCAGTGTTAGCCTGTGCCCTGTATCTTAACATCCCATGCCTTTACTACTCTATATGCCATGTCTTTACAGCTGCTGTCATGCCAGGCCTATATTTCTCCACATAAATATAGCATTTTACATAGAAGAAATTCTTCTTACTACTATCTGTGTAAAGCTATGTTTATCCTGTATGAAGCTAAGGAGAACAAATTATAGATAGCCACCTGGTCCTTGAAAGAACTGTTGCAGCAGATAAAGCAAGTAAAATCTCCAGGGCAGGTCAAACAAGTTCAGACAAAGCCTGATAAGCTTCAGTCCTTGCAAACTCACTGCAGAGTTTGTGGCCTGTTACTAGTAGTGTCTGTACTGAATTTACTGAAATCTCTTGAGGGCCATATCTAATTTCATCTCATACTGATAAAATAATATTTAATGTAGATGTTCTTTCTCCTCAGGGGTTGTTTTCTTACAAATGTCAGTAATACACTGCACACAGCTGTTGCTGAAGTTTGAAGAATGTGGACAGGTTTTCTGTTTATATTTGATTGTATTAACTCTCTGTAATCTTGCCTGAACAGTAGAGTAACATTTGTTTCTGATCTAATATTGCAGTCAAATTCAACAAAATGATCAAGGGTTTATTATGCACCTTATATGCAGCTGATTGGAATGCTGTTGTACCATAAAAACTCAATGTTCTTGACACAGGAGTTGCAGAAGTGGCTGCTAAGGTAAATGATAGGTTCTTTCATGGTGGGGTTCTCTGTAATGGGTAGCACACAGAGCAATTGTTTTGTACTAGTGGTACTGGTCTTCCTGTAGCTACATGTATATAAAGTGTGTCAAGTCCTTTGCAACAATTTTTTCACAAAAAATTATTTGTGATAAATAGTCCTCTGTAAGTGAACATGTTGGCTTTTAAAGTGGGATTTAAATCTTAAAAACTACTTTAAGTAATGTTTTCCTTTCTTGTTATGAATATGAATGTAATCTTTGAATTATACAGTATTATTAATTACAGATGCTGAAAAAAATATTTGTCCTAGCTGTAACATTTGCTCAGAAAAATAGTTTATTTGTATGCTAAAGCCTCAGAACATGATAATGGGAATAGTAACAGAAGTAAGCTGAAAACCAGCCACATGTGAATGTGGATGAACCTATAAATGATGAAAAATGTCTTAAAAACTGAAAGTGGACAGAAAATTCCCATACAGTTTTCAAAGCAAGCAAGCATAACTCCAATCTTAAGGAAGAAAAGAAGGCATTCATGATCGGCTTTTTATGCTACTGTGCCTTTAGATTGATAGTATCTCACAGTAGAGGTATATTAGTACTTTTTTATGTATTGGTACTTTCCATACAAAGGAATGACCTAATTGTCTCATATTTCTTTCATGTAATTATCTAGTAATGAGAAAATAACCTGTTTTTCAGAGCCACCCCATGGAAGGAATCTTATGCTCTTTTATGCAAGTTTGATTTATAGACATGTACTGCAGAGCACAGTGAATATGAGACATTCATCTTCCTATGGCTAGTTGCTATGGAAACATAGTACACAGTACAATGTCATTCCAGCTCTGGTGATGCCTGCAGTAGTTTATCCCTTTGTTGTTCTTGTTTCTTAAGCAACTGTCTTGCAGCCTTTCATATTGTCACACTTCATCACCTATACAAGCCTTTTTCCTTATCTCTTGAGGACCATATCTAATAGAAAAGATCCATTTTTTTTCTACCTGTGCATGTCAGTGTATTTTTTTTCAGTCATGGGTTAAAAGCTTGTCCCATGCCTAAAAATAATATACTATCACCCTAACATTGGTAAAATCAGAATGTAAGAGACCCGTCTTAGCATCTTGATTTACCATTTCCTGTCAGGGACTAGACTTGATAATGATTTTCTCTAACCAATATTCCACCCAAGGAAGACAGAAAGGAAAATTAATCAGACTCTCCTAGCTGTCCTTAGCTGGTATTTGTGAATGAAAATCCAACAGCTGTCTTAAAATAGCCACTCTGTTTCACCCTTGTGAGGGAGGAATTGGGGATGTAAAAGGAGATCCTTTTAATTTACCTTTAATTTACCTAAAAAATACTAAGGGTTTTATGGGGAACAAGAGTCAAATTGAATGTTTATTGTATTGAGAGGCTGAACCCTAACACAAGTTCCTTTTTGAGGCAGTATCTGTTTCCTAATTCATTACACAGGGAACCAGCACATTAATTGTGTATGCGTCCCAGGTTCTGCATAAGTGGGGTGATGTTTTGCAAGAAAACATGAGTTATCACCTATAGATAGATATATCTTTTGGGTGGTAGTAGTAGTACTAATGAGTTTTGTTTTGCTTTTCCTCTAACTCTGTTGCCAATTCTGTCATCCAATTACTTAACAGCATACTTTGCTATTTGTGGTGGGCTGACCCCAGCCAGTGACTCACTGACTGCCCCCACAGTGGGGCGGAGGAGAGAATCAGAAGAGCAAGAGCAAGAAAACTCGTGGGTTGTGATGAGGACACTTTAATGAGCGAAGCAAAGCTGTGCATGCGAGCAAAGCAGAATACAGAATTTATTCACTGCTTCTCATCAGCAGGCAGATGTTTAGCTGCTTCCTGGAAAGCAGCACAGCTAATCATTACTTGGGAAGATAAACTCCATAACTGCAAACTTCCCTTCCTTCCTTGTCCCCCAGACTTTAATTGCTGAGCATGATGTCAAAGAATCATAGAATGGTTTAGGATGGAAGGGACCTTTAAGCATTGTCTAATCCAACTCCCTGGACGTGAGCACGGACAGTTTCCACTGGACCAGGTTGATCCGAGCCTTGAGCATTTCCAGGTGTGAGGCATCCACAATTTCTCTGAGCAACCTGTTCTAGTGTCTCACAACCCTCTCTGTAAAAATTCTTTCTTGCAGCAGATCTAAATCTACCCTCTTAATAGTTAAAACTATTGCCCCTGTCCTGTCACTACTACTATAGATAATTCTGACATGAAATGATCCTATCAAAAATTTTAAATAGAATTTTTATCAGTTATAACCCAAGTCTGTCTGTTATCCCAGTCCTACAGAAAATTCATTAAAAAATCTGAACTTTTTTGCTTATCACTTCTTCTGAAAAAAATTTTGCATAAGTACAGGTATGTATGTACTTTTTCAGGTTTGAAAGCAAACCCTAGCATGCGAGTGTTATGCAATGTGCCATACACACATTTATTCCTTCTGAATTGTTCAACATACATTTTTCTAACTTGGGAGAAATTACTATGTGAAATAAATATTTCAATATTTTAAGTTATTCATTTAAATTAATATTTAAATCTAAAATTTGTGCTTCTTCTATTTTTGAGGGTATGTCCAAACAAGTATTTAAAATTATGTTAGCAAATTTAAATAAGTCACTGGTTCCTACCTCTTAGTTATCACTCCTGCCTTTCACACTGGCCTTCTTTCATTGGTTCTTGAGGTTTAGAGTAAATTGTTTTGAGACCATTCTTATTTAACATGAATCCTTTTTATTTTGTTTGCTGCAAGTAGGGATATGCACATGGTCAGTTGCCATAATACAACTTATTAAAATATGTTAGTGCCATAGGAAGTGCTTAGCTGGTCATATGCTCAGGACTCTTCTTTCAAGCTATTTTCTTTCAGATTCGATAAAATTGTGACATATAATAATTCTTAGAATGTGGCAGCTATAAAACATACATCAGAGATTATTTTTTTTAAATTATGATTAACATCTCTGGTAATAGCAGTACACCTGCCAACATGCCTCAAATGTGAATCAGTTCTTTTAGCAATAGCTTATATTTATTCAGTGTGGTGATGTTTTTACAGGGACTACCCACACAGATGTTGATGATTTTTTAATTGCATTGGATGATGGAAACTGAAGAAAAGATTGACCCAACCAAACTCATTTCAAATAAATGACTAAACAGCCATTAGATGACAACAATTCATGCTCATTTTCATCCAAAGCTGAACCTTTACCCCGAATCGAAAATTATTACTTAAGCTCTTTTAAAACATACATTTTATTAAAAGCAGATTTTTCTCCAGAATTAAGAACAAAAGATTTCTTTTCAATATAAACTGCATCTTCTATTTGAATTGCAATTTGCGATGTATGCTGATAGACTGAAAACCTGATCCATTGCCTCTCTAGGAAGCCTGGTGCAGGGTTTGACCACTGTCTTGGTAAAGAACACCCAGTCTAAAGTCCCCCAGTGGAGCTTTGAACCGTTCAAATGTCCTGTTGCTGGATCAAAACGAGAAGGGGTCAGCACCTCCCTCTCCATTTCCCATCCTCAGAGAGCAATGAGGTCGTCCCTCAGCCTCCCTTTCTCCAAACCAGGCAAACCCAAAGTCCTTAGCTGCTCCTTACAGGACATTCCTTCCAGCTTTTTTGTCCTTCTCTGGACACATTCAAGCACCTTCACATCGTTCTAAATTGTGAGGCCCAGGACTCAAGGTGAGGCCAGACCACTGCTGAGTGCAGTGGGATACCATCCCTACTGAGCAGCTCTTTGTGCTGGCTTTGATGCACCCCAGCACTCAGCTCACCCTCCTGGCTGCCTGGGCATGTGGCTGACTCACATTGAGCTGCTGCCAGCCAGCACACCCAGATCCCTCTCTGCAGGGCTGATCTCCAGCCACTCCTCTCCCAGTCTGTACTTGTAGCTGGCCCTACTCTGTCCTAGTGCAGAAGTCAGCATTTTGACATGTTAAATTTCCTCCCATCAGTCACTGTCCAAAATCCCAACCTATCTAGATCCCTCTGCCAATGTCTTCTGTTCCTCAAGAAAGTCAGCAGCACCTCCCAGTTTGGTATCATCAGTAAACCTGCTCATGGTGCATTCAACTCCTGCATCCAGATCATTGATAAATATATTGAACAGACCTGGCCCTAGAATTGAACCTGAGGCACACTACTGGTGACCCTCGAGCTCAGCCCTTCAGCCACTTCTTCACCCAGTACACAATGAAACTGCTCAGTCTAAATTGTGAATTCCACAGTTGGATAACATTTCTGGAAGGAAGCTGTGAGGGACAGTATAAAAGGCCTTATTAAAATCCAGAAAAACTACATCCACTCTCTCCCCTTCATCTGCTAGGTGGGTGACAGTATAATAGAGGGATATTAAATTGTTTAAACATGACTTTCCCCTTGTGAACTTGCACCGACTGTGGCTGATGATCGTAGTATTCTTTAAATACCTTTCAATATCATCCAGTATGATGATCTCAACAATTTTTCCAAGAATCAAGGTTAGACTAAGAATTCTGAAGTTAGACTAAGTGTAGTTTCCTGCACCTTTCCTCACAGCCTTTTTATACATAGGAATAACAGTGGCTAGCATTCAGCCAGCAGGGACCTCCTCAAGACTCCCAAGATCCTTGGCAGATGACAGAGTGGGATCCTGCCATAACATCTGCCAATTCCTTTAGCACTCTGGGATGAATTCTATCAGGCTGCATGTACCTGTGAACATTCAGCCAATACAGCTGCTCCCTTGCAATTTTTATGTCCAAAAATAGAAAGTCACTGTTCCCACACTCTTGGTCATTCGAGGCAAGGGCCTGAACAGCCCAAGGTCCACCAGTGTTATTAAAGACTGAGGCAAAAACCCACAGAGAATACAGTAGAATAATATACTACAAATAGTATGACTAATATAAATAGCAATAACTCCTTTGCAGTAGCAAAGAAGTGTTTGCAAAGTCCAGGGTCCCTTTATAGTAGGAAAAAAACATGACAAAAATAAAAATGAGCCAGTTTATGGCATAATAAAAGAACAGTCTTATGTCAAATAGTTAACTAGTTTTTTTTGGATTTAGATTTTTTCTCTTCTCTTGCAGTCTCTGCTGTATTTTGAGAAAATGAATCAGCATCAGAAATGTAACACAATTAAAAAGGGGATATTGTAATACTACATCCTAACAAAACTTAAGTGGTAGTTTAAAAAATACCTGATGACAGCACTTGTTTTTAACACGACAAATTAAGTTATTATTTAATTTAATAAACTTAAGTGGCAACATGTACTCTTTATAACACAGCTGTATGTTGTCCTTTCATCTTTTGTATTTTGTTTAAATTAACATTATTAATAGCATTAAAATTATGTATGTGCTCTTAGCAATCCTTATACTCCTGAACTAAACAAAGTTTATTAAAACATTCCTGTTTCAACTTTACAAGAATTTCTGTGGGATTTTTAACTGTATTCTTATGAGGCTTATAGATAAGCCTCATAAGAAGAGGGTGTCCACTAACTAACTGTGGTGCTTATAGGCTGGTTTCAGTGAGAGGTGAGATCAGAGAAATAATTTTACTTCTGAAAGTTTTATAAAAATAGGTGAACAGAGAAGAAGAGAGAGATGCTGCAAGTGCCCCAACAGAGGATAAGGATGTTACATGAGTTAATGAATCTTAGCAAGTACCACAGAGTCTCAATGGAAGCAAGACCTCATGAAGACCCAGCTGTGGAGAAGCTTTAGACAAAGATTTCTTCTGACTCTATACTTTATCAGTCATTACATACAAATATACAAGGAAACAGGAATAGTTAGTTCAACTATTCCCAGAATTGCTTGATATGATCTATAACTTTATATTCTTTTCTTGTAATATTTCCCTCAGAAGTTTGAAAAGCATAATGCCATAAATCCTGAAAGTTTAAGATAATATCTGAATTTTNCTCAGCGCTGCATCTCAAAAGATTCCAGGTCTCTGTGTAATCATTTCGTGTCCGACTGCATCAATCTATAACTTTATATTCTTTTCTTGTAATATTTCCCTCAGAAGTTTGAAAAGCATAATGCCATAAATCCTGAAAGTTTAAGATAATATCTGAATTTTTTCCTCCAAATCTCTTATACCTTGTGCAAATTCTCTTGAAATAAACTTATGGTTACGAGAAGAGTCCCTTTAATCATGGATTCCTAGAAAAAAAATTACATTTGCACTTGAGCACATTCTGCATCTTGCATTTTTGTACATTGATGATACTACAGAAGAGGAGCCTTCAGTATGTGATGATGCACCATGACGAGAGGCAGGGTGTACACATTGTGTCGGGGAAAATTCTGGCTGAATGTGAGACAAAAATCTTCATTGTTGAGAATAGCCTCACACTAGATTTCCTTCTCTCAGATGGGGCCAGAAATTGGGTTGGATTTCTTCAATGTGTTTACACACTGCAGTCATTGTAGGAAAAGTAAGTTGTAGGTAAAGTTGATTCACACTAAATTCTCTATTCCTTTGCAGAAAAGATCTTTCATGGGAGTTTCTCACCCTATGGGTCTTTGGTTTCTAATGTCTTAAAATTCTGTAGTTCTTCATCCCATCCCACCCCATCCCTATGAATTCACAACTATTTTTTGCGATATTTATTTCTTGTTCCATTTTGGCTATTAACTAGGAATAGGAAAAAACTTGTTATAGACTAAAGTGCTCCGTAATTATTCTGTATTTGGAACATCTGATGATGCCCACTGTGATAGGCAGGTAATGAGGGAGGAAGTTACTTGCTCATCAGATATCCTGTTGTTTTTGCTATGTTGCTGTTGAAAAACATTCTTTTTCCCTAGTTCCTCAAAATTCCATTTCAGTCAGGAACTGTCCCTGTTCAGGTTCTGTATCCTAGAACTGAATAACAGCTGAAATTGTATTCTCTGCATAGACCCTTCTAAATCAATTCTTTTTATTTATTTATTTTCAGACCCTGCCAATGCTGTTGAGGGTTAAGTTTTCAATTTTTTCATCCCATAATATGGCATGAGGATAACCTGATATGGTCTCATTACTTAAATTTGGACCCAGATAGATACTAACAGGACAAAATGAACCTTTTGTAAAAGTCCGACGTACCACCAGTGCTCTGAGTCCTCTGTCAGGACTACAAGGCATGACACAATCTTCTTTCTTGATATGGGATTTGCCTTGAATATACTGTATGAGTATTGCAGGTGTATTCTTGCAATATATACCTGTGTTTAACAAACTCTAAATGTTGACAAATTCATTCGGTAATTTGGATCTGTGTTTTTTCTCTTTCAGGATGTTTTCCTCTAATCAAGTACCAATAGGCTTGGAGCTTTAAGGCACATTGCTGACACCTAGACTGTTGGTTAGTTTAGAAGCAGAGATTCCCCTCTTTTTTTGCTTGTCCAGTTCCAACTGGCTGCTGACAATCTAGAATTCACCAAGACTTGCTTGATAGATAGGGTTTTGTGTTTTATTCATTTTGGAGTCTCTTGTACCAGTCCAAGTGTTTTCTTTATAGAATTTGATTATAAGAATTACAGAATAATTGGTTTGGAAAATTTAAACCAAATTCAAAAAAAACAAAGTTTTAGTTGTCATGTTTCGATCAATTGCTTGATTGACTGTTGAAAGCCTGTTGCCAGTATTAGTAGAAGGCGTTAGAATATGTGTGCACTGTTCAAGCAGTAGAGAACAGCCCTGGGGTTGCTCAGACACATGCAGAGGTTGCATTTCTACACTCAAAAATGCATACAGAGACAAATTCAGATCTTACTATCAAGACAACCCAACACTTCATATTGCCAAATGGCCTGCAGAAACAGGTAAAGAAATTATTTCAAATTCTTCATGATTCAAAGTTTCATTCTCCAAGCTATTTATGTATATTGCTGAAAGCAAGCCAATTTCCGTATTCAGAATGCTGTTTTGCTGTTGAGAAAGCAATCAATGATCTGTGTAATTTAACTAGTAAGTACATTTACCAAAGCAAAATAATGATTTTTTGGTAACTACCTTGTATTAAAGATTTTTATTTTTTATTTTTAGTGTATTCTTAGTCAGTCTGTCTACTGTGTTACATGTGTGTGTCTTTGTCCCCTGATATAAACTCCTAGTACTGTTAATCTCTTTTGGAATCAAATAATTCTAGGAAATGAGCAAATTAACAGCCCTTGTTTTCTTGACAGATAGCTTTGATTTGTCTTGTCTACTGCAACTAACTGTGTGTCTTGCTTAATCTAATAAATACTAAGATGTTTGTCTTACACATCTAAATCACAGACTTGGCAGTAAATCTCTTCCTCCTTCTATTGGTTTTTATCTGCTGGGTTTTTCTCCCTTGAGTAACATTAATATGGTATATGCACTACAATGCCAAATGTAATATTAATTCTTTACCTAAGTTAGGGAATGTAAATACATAGTGGCATTGTCTTCTGCTTATGCATAAATATACATAATACACTATGACTAGAATTTTTGAGCATGAGTGGTATTCCCATTTAAGGACCTAATAGATTTTTAAAATATTGTTATTAATTTTATAGTGAAAAATAATAATTCTGAAAAAAACTGGCATTTTGGTGTAATTTTAAAGGGAATGTTATGGTTTATTTGAAAGAAAGAGAACATCTACCCTTTATTCTTTTCCTCCTGGCTTCTTATGTTGGAAGGTTATTACATTCTTCAGACAAACATTTTCATGCTGACAAACTGCTTCATAAACACTTCAAATGGAGTCATTTCTGGAGTCATCTAGTAAAATGGTCAGTAAGGTGTCTGTAAAGATGCATTTCAATAACAAGACTTAATTAACTAATTTCTTCTCTGGCCCTCACCTTAGTGTTCTTTTTTCTATTTATCTTAGTAAATTTGTGCTATGCTTGTTTTCATGGATGTACATAGCACAGCTATACTGTTCTATAGACTCATTCCTCTGTTTCTCATGCATTTAAAATCCTGAGTTTGGGACTGCAGGATTTTCACCATCAGCCCTCCTCTCATAGTGAATTTCCTTTTGCTTATGTCTGTCACTTAGAAGAGGGTAAGCAATAGTCATACCTCATGTATACGCCTACAGATAACTCAGGAGGGTAAGAATTTTAGTAGCTTCTGAAGTCAAGTGACTAATATTATCAGTACTCAAAGATCATTGATCTCCCCTGACCAGTGTCCATAGTTAGACTTTAATGGCTTTGGAAAATGCTGTTCTTACATGTTAACTGTTCATCATAGTAATGGCTTGTAATAGTGGACTTTTTTGTAGTTTATCTTGCTTTATACTTGCACTTTTAGGAGTGGAATACCTGAATACCTACACAGAAGCTGAAAATAGCTTCTTCCTATTCTTTTGTTAACTTACTTTTTGGTAACAACAAATTATAATTTAAGTCCAGAACTCAATAATTAATGCCAAGGAATATGGTGACAATGACATAAAACTTTATCAAAAGGTTTTTACTAAACCTTAGGATTTTTTTACTGGCATGAATTGAAATTATGTTATCTTGCTGAACTAAATGCATAATGAAGCCTAAAGAGGCACTTATATGCATTTATTGCTTATTTAGTGCATATGTTTAATTTTCAAATTTTCATGAACTTTCCGTGTAACAAGATATCATATACAGCCTCCTATTCTCGTGTGATCTCCTTCAGGCTTGTGGCTTGATAACTGTCATGGTTTAATTCAAGCTGGAAACTAAGTACCCCACAGCTGCTTGGTCACTCCACCCCCAGTGGGGAGATGAATCAGGTTGAGATAGGAACAGTTTGATTATTGGAAAAAAGTTAAATAATTATAATAATAAAAAGGAGAAAGAGAGGAATAACACCAGAGAGGAATGAGTGATGCTCAATACCATCACTCACCACCCACTGAGATACACCAAGGCTGTTCCTCACCAATGATTGGCCCCTCACAGCCAATTCCACCAATTTATGTACTGGGCATGATGCTCTATGGTATGGAATATCCCTTTTGCTAGTTTAGGTCCTCTGTCCTGGCTGTGCTCCCTCCTGGCTTCTTGAGCACCTGCTCACTGTCAGAGCACAGGGAACTGAAAGTCTTTGACTTAGGGCAAGCACTGCACAGCAACAACTAAAGCATCAGTGTGTTATCAACATGATTCTCATACTGAATCCAAAACACGGCACTGTACCAGCTACTAGGAGAGAAATTATCTCTGCCAAAACCAGGCCAATAGTATAAGGCCTTTTAGATGCTACAGAAGATATTATCTATGACTGCAGCTTTAATAGGGAGTCATGAAGCATTCTTGATAGTTTTTAGTTTCATTTAGAGTAAGTGAGTTTAAACTTCTGAAAATTCAGGAAAATCCAGCATGATGGCAGATGTCCTGCTACATCCAGCTGTGATTTACCTTTGGTAACCAGAGGGATGCGGGACCTTTGATTTGGTTGGTTGGCTTGTTTGCTGAGGCTGGTGCTGCCAAACTGTGTTCCCATATGAATGGTCTCATGTATTAGAGAAAATCTTAGGCGGAACTGTTGTATCAACGGAATTTCTGGTTTCTACTACCTTCCTCCTGAGCCCTTTTAATGTTTTAATACTTCTTAGTCCCAGGAAGACTAAAGTGTATAAAGTGGAACAAGATTTTTTGAATAAATAGAAGAACTTGGTTGAGATGAAGTTCTGTGCCAAAGAATAAAGCTTTCTTCTTTGTGTCGTAAGAGTGATTCAAGACTGACATATCATATAACTGCAATTTGTTAAAGATCTTGTGCATTGCCTGCAGATAGTGCCATTTAGTGTACTTTCACTGAGGGGTACAGAATACTTTTTTCAGTGCTTGAATATAGTATTGATTTAAGAGGTCAGTCTTTATTGTATAATTCAGTGCCAAGTTAAAGGCAAAGTTAAAAGCCCTGTGAAGGGACTGTGTATGTGCTGACATATAGAAGAAAGACTTAAGAGTGGGTAGCTGGAGCAAATTGCAACATGCTGCCTACTCTGGAGTAAGGGGACACCTTGGCTTTTCATTCTATATGGTGATTTTTGGTCAATACTATTTTTTCTTTCACCGTATACAATTCCGGTTTTCTAGGGGTGTAATTCTAATGTGCTCACACTTTCTGCCTATCCTGTCTTAATCATTTTTAACACATTGTCCAAACTAGAGACAAATAGAAGCTAAATCTTCCTAAGGTTCTATAATTCAGCAACATATTTTGTTTTCCAGATGAGGCAGAAATTCAGTCTGAGAAACAGAAGCAAATTATCTGTTAGGCCTGTATTTACTCATTTCTTGCATGTATATAATTTTTAAACATAGCTAAAGCTTCAGTCAGTTATGGCATATAGTGGCTCTTGCTCAGTCAAACAACAAGGAAAAAGAAAAGAGGATGAAGCATGAAGAGAACCAGAAATGTTGTAAAGTGAGAAGTCACTGAGGAGTCAGTTTATTGTGGTAGGTAGATGAAGCAAATCTGTGGAAGGCTAGATTCATTATTTCTCCACTCATTAAACATCTTGTTTCTGCTCCTCTAAGTAATTTTTTTTCTAGAAGAGAAAATTGGATTGTTGCTGACAGCATCTGTTATTGGCAAGGCTAATTCCTTAGGACCTTATTAACCCCTTTCTAGCCTGCTATAACCCTGAGTGGCCTTTGAAGAGAATTTATTAAAATATTCCATGACGGTGAAAGAATGTCAGAGAAAAAAAATGAATAGAGTTATGGGAGAGGTGATTGAATTTCTTTCATATCCTGTAATAGTTTATGGCCAAGATTTTTCAGGTTTTAGTGTTAATATGAATGCTTGAAAGTAGACGCCTGTGATGTCTCTGTAGGAAGTCTTAACAGTCTTCCAGAGAAAGCTTACTGAAGTTAACCTGTTTGCTTGCTATTCTATGTATCTTAAAAGAAACATATGGTACCAAAGTCTTCTGTTTTCTAATGGGTGAAGCAATTGATTCACCCACAACATCCTGTATTTTAACTCCTACATTTGCTCCTGTGTCTTAACTACATCAGATTTACTCTATTCTCTACCTCCATGACACTGTCATATTTATGAAACAAGGTCCATCTTGGTATCTCTACCCATCCTGCAGGTCTATTTTTGAAGGTTTTTCTCTTTTTTGTATTCTTGACTTTGCACCTGTGCCCAAGTTAACAGATACATTTCTTCATACAGAATATCTTATGCATTATCTTTCTTTTCAATTAAATAGAGATAAAAATCAAAGAAATACCAACCATACTGCTTACTGTATTATATTGGCTGTAGGAATTATTTTTAAAATTCTATGGGTATTATGCAAGTTACTCTGAACAAGGTGTGAAAAAATGTGGAAATAGCATCAGGATGGAATGGGATAAAATACTGGAAAAGCATGACACAAACAGGAAGTAGAATGTCTTCAAAGAGAAATGAATGTATATCCTAATGTTATGCATGTTGCTTAGCAACAGGCAGTAAAACTGTGGATGAACAAGTGAGTACAAAAAGTAATTAAAGGAAAAAAGCATGTGCATGGCATGGTATGGATAATAACCAGAAAAACAAAAAAGATGATAAAAGCAAAGATGGATTAAAAAAACAAATTTAAAGAATGTTGAGAGAAATATTGAAACTTTTTAAATTCTTTGCAGACAGATTTTTTCCCTGTAACATTAGTTAGGATAAAAAAATTGGCAGCAACTTCCTTTGTAATATTGCCTCACTATAATATAGCTTTCTCTAAGGAAAAATAAATTTGAAAATGGGAATTGACTATAAAAAAATGTAAAACACTCCCACAAAATAATAAATGGAAAATACAATAAAAGTTTATTTGGCAGCATAGAATTATCGCAGAGTTTTAATTACTTCAGTTATTTAGGAAATGAGTGTTTGAAATAATACCATTCTTTACAGCGAAAATCCAATTTGCCTGTCTCTGAATCACTTCTCCAAAGAGAGTGTCCATGTTTTTTCTTCTAAAGCCTTATTTCCTAATGCTTAGATAAAATATCTTATAGTACAGCTGTTCACTTAATTGTCTTCAAATATGGTTAAGAATTTTTTATAAAAAGTCTATCAAATATTAGCCTTTTTTCTTCTCTAAATATTAATGGAAGATAGAGTATTTTTCTAATCAAAGGTAGAATAAGATACCGTTGTAGAGAGCCTGATCAGTGGAAACTTCTTAAAAAAATGCCTGATTATTATATAGTACTTCTCATCAGCACATCACAAATCTCTTTGTATAAGAGAGAGTGTCATTCTTTCATTTCATGGAAGTAAAATGTGGTGATCTCATGGTAAAATATCTGTCATCTTTTAAGTGTTCTTTAGATGAAGAATGTATTTTCTTTTGCCTTTTTTTTTTTTTTTCTCTTCACTCTTGTTTGGAGATTTGGAAGGTGTAGGAATGTTATGCTATGAATGTTGAAACAGTTGCTCCATATTTAAGGATCATAAAAGGTCTTAGAGTTGGGAGCTAGCTTTCAGCTTTCCTGGATATACTGAGAGAATGGCCAAATGTCAGCGCTGACATAGATGAGACAGGGTTGTAGATAATATTTTTCATAGAAAACTTGGTGGGGCTGGAAAACTTGACGGTTTTCAGATGTAATAGCTTTTTTTGAGGTCAGAAAGCCTTTATCAGTCCTGTGTATAAATTCAATCTTTATCTGAATTTGTGCCAGAATTCATCAGTTGTGAATGGGTATCTCATTGCTTAGTCTGTGCTGCCAAACCTTAGCCATCTCACACTCATGTTGTTGTCTAGAGAAAATAGCAAGCAGAAAACTGTTCTAGTGTAATGACTGTCTAGTTTGGATTTGACTTCTGATCTTGACTGTTCAATCTTTCTTTAAATCTTTTGCAAATATATATTCTGATTGGAGGCCTGTATGTAGATAAATCAGTGATGTACTCTTGACTGAGATCCATTGATTTTAACAGCTGCACTGGTAGTTCAGCATATGCTGAATCAAGAATCAATTGGTTAACAAACGCTGCTCTGAACTTTAAGAAACATTAAGAAACAAAGGCAAGACTCCATTTTCACAGGTACAAAATAAAATATCCAGACCTTTGGCTTAGGTTTAAGGTAAAAATTCTGTAAAGTGTTAGTTCTTATAAGAGGAATTTAGACTGAAAGAAATTCCAAATCTTCTCTTTCATTTGCCTTCCTTGAGAATATATTTTTTAATAGTAAAAGTCTCTCCAAAAGCAACAAACTTCCTGTTGTAGAAACAGCAGTTCTAACCTGAGAAGAAAGAAATTCCTTAAAAATATGTTTGTTAAAGCAGACATAGCCATGTGCTTTGCTTGGAGGGAATAATCTATCTTGTGATAATTGCAGCTTATAAAACTCCTTACCAAAGACAGACTAACTAGAACTGTGATGCTTCGGTGTCCATTCCTGGACCCATGTGGTGGTTAATTTTTCTGCTGTTGAATAGGAAAGTAGCCAGTGAAGTTTTGGGGTTTGAATGGGAATCCAATTTTATATTACTCCTAGAGGGTGATTTCAGTATAATATTATCTTAAAGAACTCTACCATGTACATAGTATACCAGGTTGGGAGGGACCTCAAGGATCATCTGGTCCAACCTTTATTGGCAAAAGCATATTCGACATAGCATGTTCCAACACCCTTTCTATCTGGATCTTTTAAGTGTCCATCACTGGGGAATCCACCACTTCCTTGGGAAGATTATTCCAAGAGCTGATTTCATTGTGCAAAGATTTCTTTTTGTGACCAATTGGAATCTCCTTAGAAGTAACTTGTACCCATTACCCCTCATCTTTTCTATGTAATTCCTTGTAAAAAGAGAGTCTCCATCTTATTTGCAGCCATCCGCTGTCTACTGGAACATGATAATAAGGTCTCCTCTAAGCCTTCTTTTCTCAAGTCTGAACAAACCCCGTTATCTCAACCTCATGGGCCAGCAGTTCAGCAGCAGAAGGCAAGTAATTCATTCATTTTGCTTTTAGAAACACTTGTAATTGCTCAGATTAATTTATTAATCTCTGTGATAACCCTCGGACAGCCTATATGGGTGTGTGTAATGGTGTACCTAGCTACTAAGCACATCCATAGACATGGCTCAGCATTCTCAGAGAATGTCTTCAGGGTACTCCTCAGGCCCTTTCTGCAGGCTCACAGGATGATGTAGACATCGTCTGCTCTCCTAGCAGCAGCACTGTAAATGATGCTAGTGAGACAGTCTAGTGAGATGCAAATGTATCATTTCTAGATCTGGGTCAAAACCAACCATCTGCTGTAAATTCAAGGTCACATACCAACAATGAAGCGTAAGTGCCCTTGAGAGTTCCCTTCTCATGTAGCTCAAAAGGAATGACATTTAATTATAGTTTTAATAATGCTCTTTGCTTAACAAGTTTCTGAAGAGTCTGGTATTCATCTTTGGCTCAAAACTGAGCTTTCTGGACGATTATAAAATACCACTAGTATCTTTTGTAAATTACGGGAAAGACCATGCTTTTTATCGCTACCATTTAGAGGCAGTATGAACTATGACAGCATATCCAGGTTCTTTATATTGTTATATTTTCAAATGGAATTACACTAGAGCAGAGGGAAATGAGAAGGAAAATAAATATGCGGTTTAATTTTCATTTGACAGATCAAAGACTGAGTCACAGAAATGAGACATTCAGAAGATGACACATAAAATCTGTAGGTGAAACATGAAGTGAACACAGAGTTTATGAATGTTGACAGATATAGGGACTCCAAAGTCATTCTCTTTTTCTTGGACAAGTCTTTTTTCCCCCTGTTTAACCAACCATTAGAACATTCATTTTCAAAGACATTCAGTATCATGGTTCTATTACTCAGCGTGCATGGGTCTATGTCCTTTAGCAAAAGGAAACAAATTCAGAGATGCTGCATGGTTCCTGCCATCTTTTTGAAATAATTACATGGGGGTTTGTATTTTGCCTCAGGTTCTGTGTGTGCCTCACCTTCATTAACTCTACTCAGAAAGCGAAGTAAAGTGCAAACTGAAATTACTGCACCGTAGCTGCAAAAATTATGCAGTTTGCAGTTTTGTCATTGGAGACCTGATGCTAACCTGCAGTTAGTCTTGATACACAGTTAGATAAAGCTGGGCACTGAAAAAACCTAGAAACACCGAATACCAGCAGAAAAGGAAATAATTACCCATTTTTTATGCTAACATTGAAGAAGAAGTAGAGCTAAAGCCAACTGCCTTCTCGTTCCATCTTCTCTCTATTGCAATTAGTAATAAAACTCAGTTCTTTCCAGAGAGTCCTGAGTCTTAAAACATGTGTTGGCAGGGTTATAGGTGATATAGTAATTATTTAAAGATGAATCAATTATGGACACTGAAGCTGTAGGCCACATGTTACTTTGACTTATATTTCAGAATTTTCCCAATTTTCATTATAACAATTGGTCATATAATGCCCATGATATGAGTAGATTCCAGAGTTTTTTAACAAGAAGTAAAACTGTGATAATTTGATCTTTGAGCTCTGGAGGTCAAAAATGTAACCTTTTTGTAGAGCTCATTAAAATGAACATGATAGATATTTGCAACCATATAAGAAGTTCAGAAGTCTCTGTCAGTAAAAAGACTTTCTTTAACTAGAATCCCCTACCTGCCCTATGTGTGTATTTTTTAATGATTACCTGACAGTACTAATTATCTCACCCCCATCTTCTCTTTCATAAAGATACATAATCAGTAGCAGGAGTTCTGCAAGATACTTAAGAAAAATATGAAGCCTGAAGCGGTTTCTCTTCCTGAAGAAGCTGTCGGTATTAATATCCACAGAATTTACATAAACAGATACAGGAGTTCTGACTCTTATCCCTACATGTGTAATCTAGATTGTATTTTCTGTTACTTCAAATATGTTTGTGAAAGTGATGTTGAGGTGTTCATTTTGTTTGTACAGATGTAACTCTGAAAAGCAAAGATGGAATTCAGTTTTTGATAAATTGTAACTTGGAATTATGTATGTTAACAAATCTTATGAAGATGAGAACATGTAATTCATAAGCAGTAGCTCACTGTTTTTCTATTTCTTGAAACTGGTTTTTTTTTTCCACATATTCTGTTACACACATGAAATCTATTTTTCAAGAGTGTGTGATTCTTGCAACATGCTGCTTCCCATGCCTTCCTCATATTTACATCCAAAGTTTTCCCTGGCTTGGGTGTATGAGACATTTATGACTAGGTTGATGGATTTTTTTCACTTAGTTGAAAACGCAAGCAACCTGTTTCCCCTGGAAAACATATTTAGTGAAATTACAGTCTTGTTTGCCATATGGTGCATCATACAGATGGATGATTATTATGCAAATCTTTTGATTAGTGAGTTTCTGCCATTCTAGGAATCATTTGCTTTATGTGTGTTGGCTTTGTACACAATTAGTTCCATTCTTAGGATGATCTGGGACTGTGCCAAATCCTTGATACAGTTTTTTACAACTTTATACTTTTTTGTATTTATGGTTTGTTCTATTTTCTTTGTTCATCAGGCAAAAGAAGTAACTTTTACTTCAATTTACCATATGAGAGATATAATGCAAGAAACATCATGCCATGCTGAATGAAATCAGTAGCAAAATTTGCATCTTTCCATCATACACTCTGCCTCCTATAGGCGTGTGAGACTGATGAGGGGAGTAGTCAAATAAAATATTTCATTTTGTTTGCAACCAGAATCTAATCTGATGATTCCTACAAGCTTTTCTCCAATAAGCAAGTTTTGTGGTTGAGCTCTCGACAGTTTGCTATGTAGTGCAAAGAGGCTGGGGTTTTTTCTCATTTCTACATGGTTCACAAAGATTCTGGGTAGGCAATTGTATCTTCGGTTCTTCATCTATGACCATGGAATCATATGTGAAAAGAAAATGTTACGTTTTGTAGCTAGGCCTGCAGCTAAACCTACTGTTAAATTTAGATTTCTTAGTTACAAGGGGCTAAGGTCTGTGAGGGATGGAATGCATTCAGTATATGTTTAAGTAAGTCCCTTACTAACTTAATCTACTCTGTATTGCAATTTGTTACAGCTCATGGAAAAAAATCAGTTTTTTTCCACTGTCTCAAGTAGGTATAATATTAATAAAAATTAAAAAGCATTCCTAAATGATATAGTTGGATTTTCATGGACAGGAGTATCTGATTCCTTGTTTTTTGTGAGAGGTAAAAATTAGCCCTTAGTACAGCTGAGACCCAGGGAGGTATGAGTGGTCATCTGGGCTCTCCCACAGAATGGTAAATTGCTTGTCATAGGATGTGTTCCAGGAGTGGATTTTTGTAAATTAGGCTAATCCTTTGTCTTTGTCACAACACTTTCTTATGAGTGAGTCTCCTAAACTGAAATTTAGATTTTTAAATGTTTTATTGCTTGCAATATATTGATGTTGTGGAAATATTTCAGACACAAACAGTATAAAATGATACTGTTGTAACTTAACAATATAAAATGTAAAGTGATATTCCTTAACTATATAATTCAAGGTTATAGTGAAGGAGATAGTTTCCAAGAGTAAAACAGTATTTTATGATCAAAGCCACTGCCTTTCATCCATTTATCTAAATCAGCTCATTAAAACATTTAATGAATATATAGATACCTATCCCATGGAAAGCAGCTCTTATTTCTTCAAAGCTTGCTGAAAATAAAGCAGTTTTATCGAACATAAAAACCAGAATTGACTAGCTGTAAAGCCAAACTGTGTGATTTACTTCATCAGAGGCATTATTGGTTGGAAATTTCAGGGCCTAGATGGTTGGAGAAAGCCAAATTAGTTTTAATCTCATCAATCTATTAATAATCTGTCTTTAACCAGTTGAATTTTGGATTTTTTAAACCACTGCAAGGTAAAAGAGTAATTCTACCGTTGTCAGACAGGGAGTCATTTGAATCACTGTGTTTCTGAATTTTGAAAAATGGGTGTAGGCCATTATACTTACATGAAATAATACTCAGTTCAGTTCTGAAAAATTGTTTGAATACCTGGTAATATAAATAATGGAAGTGTTCCAGAAATGGGTTCTATTTTGAGAGACTATAAAACCTTCTTTGGACCGTCTTTTTCAGTCTTATTTTGTGCGTCAAGAATTTTGTAGCTTAAATCTGAATATTTATCACTTTTCTCTCTCTCTTGAAGTTTTCACTGCCTCAAAATGAGGTATTTGCTTTAATAAGGACCTTCTAAATATCCTATCCAAACAGTAAGCATGTAGAGCAACAACTGATAAATAAATGAACCAAAACTCTTGCTAAAAGATTCACTATCAAAACACTGAGAAATCAGAGAATTTCTTCAGTAGGGAAGTACACAGGCTGGATGACTTTCTCAGCAGATGAGTGTCTTAGTTTCTTCTCTGAAGCTTTTAGATCATGATTCCTTATCCCTCCTGGTTGAAGATCTCAGTTTTGCTGTCAGTTTCTCTTGAATCCTCTTGACAGTTCTATCAGTGAGTGTTGTGACCCTCCGTTCTGGTGTGACACGTGTCCTACGCTCACGTATTACAGCACTACTCTGTGGTTCCTGGCAAGGCTTACCTTGAATACCATGTAGTGACTGTTAGTGTGTAGTCAGGATTGCAAGGAATTCCATTAGTGACTGAGAATTTTCCCAGCATTAAGATCCCCATAATAATATCCTTCATCAGAATCTTCTGATAGGGAGGGAGGGAGGAAATACATTTTCTTTAACAGCATTGAAGATTTAAGCAATAGAGCAATAGTCTGGAAAGATGAATACTGATTTAGAGAAAGGAAAAATTCAAGAATGGTAATGGGAATTGGGCTGCAAGTGCCACTTTATAAACAGAAGAGAACCAGGTAGCATATTTCTTCAAACTATGATGAAATTTTAAATTGATTAATTTTTTAATTTGTTTGCATATTTGCATTCTGGACCATTCATACATGAGAAAGATTGTTTTTTGTTCTCTAAAATAATTCATACAAAAAATTATTATTTAAACAGTGCTGTCTGCACAGAAGTACTTAAGTACTGGAAGTATTGGAAAATATCCTGAACTTAGGACCTGTGAACAACCTACTAATCAGTAAGGTCACAGTAAAGGACTAACTGTAGAGTTTTTTTGTATCTTAGTGTGTATATGAATTTAGTTTCATTGTTCTCTTTCATGGTTCTCAGGTTAAATGTGTATTGTGATGCCACTATCACTCAAGTTTCAATAGGCAGAATTTTCCCTTCGATACAAACAAATTTATTGCTTCATTGGTTTGTATAATAAAAATATGAGGATCTACAAATTAAAAGCATGACTTGCCTCTGGAAAAAAAGTGGTTGGATGAAATGAAAGTAAATACCATTTACTACAAATGTATAATGTTTATCTTGCATAATTACCCACCCGAATTCATACACAGCTATATGCTTTTCAGCACTTCAATGTTTCGTTCTATTGGACTGATGATCTTTGAAAGTGTCATTTCTAAAACACTAAATGCACTATGTTCTGCATAAAAGGATAAAGCTGGTCAGATGCAATGAACAAAATTACTTTTGTAAAATGAAGGTAAGCAAACATTTTTCCTTCAAACATTCCACCACTATTGTCATATAATAACAAAATAAAAATTCAAATGTAATTTCTTCATAGAAAATGAGAATTAGTGTCTTTATTAGCTCTAGTAAGAGTTGAATAAGTCAAATATAGTTGATCTTTTAACTTTAATTTAGATCATTATTTCTTGTTGTTTTTCACTATAGCTAAGTGTTTTACATACCATAGCTGTGTAGATGGACACTTAAAAGAAGTTTCAGTGGTGGCCTTCAAATGTGCTAAAATCTAGCATGTGCTACTTTCATTTTTTAAAATTATTTTTTTAAAACTCCCTTTTATCTTCTACTTAAATTATTAACTTGAATTTAATGTTTTGTATATGTGTACGTGTGTATGTGTATAAAATGGAATTTATTTAAATAAAAGAAACAAGATTTGGAGAACTTGTATGCCTGAAATCTGGCCTAATTTATCCAGCTGTCTGATGATAGATATTATCTTTTCCCATAAAGTTTTCAGGTTTTGTACTATCTCAGTTGGGATAATATTACAGTGATTTTATCATAACTGATGTCCTGAAACTGAGAAGTTCTTTCTCTTACAGCAACTGGATGTTGGAGTTCCAAATTTAAAAACTATCTACTCATTTGGAAATGCAGGGGAAACTATTCTTCTACAAACATGACATTCCCTTCATAACATGTCTAACTTTCCAGGGAGAATTAGGCAGCCTAGCCATTCTATATTTACATATACTGCCTTTCAAGCAGCTGATCAGCAACGAAGAAAAAAATCAGAGTACACAAAAGCTGCATTAATTTGCTATAAATATCTTCCCTTTTATCATTAAAAATGATGAGCCGTTTCTTCTGTGATCACAAGAAACCTGCCTCTGGAATTCAGAAACTTAGTTTTCTTGAATTTTTAATGCTAAGATTAGGCTAATTCAGGCTATTGAGTTATGAATTACCTTAGTGTTGAGTGTCATAAATTTCTTAGGAACTTTTATGTCTTCAGGCTATGATCCATGTTCCTTCCAGCCTCTCCTAATGTGTATTATGAGAGGGGTTTGGGGAGGGAAGGGTTGCATTCTCTCTGTGTTGTAAGCAAGAAGGTCGAAACAGAAAATAGATGAAATGGCTTGGTGTCACACATGGAACAAATAGAAGCACCAGAAACTGAACACCGACCTCCGGTTCTAGACTAGAGCATCTGTTTGCCAGCCATATTTCTTCTTTATGATTATGTCTATGATAGGTTATTAAATTCATATATCAGTTTTTTAAATGGAATGACACGTTCTACTGTTCATGCAGTGCCTATCCAATTCTATGATTTCCTTTGAGAAACAGAAATTTAACTTATTTACAGAGCAACTACAAACCTTCAAGGGAAAGAATATAGTATTTATCTCTAAATAGTAAAATAGAAATTAATTACCACTGCTTTCATTTGATTTTCTCTTTCGCTTATAGGGCTGTTGACAATTGTTTACAGTATTTCAGCATAAAATAAACAGTTGCATCTGATCAAAGAGACTTTTTGTCATTGACAAAACCAAATTATAATAATGAATTATAATTATAAATAAATCTACAGATAAGTTAATCATGCAATATAGTTGAAGATGCAAAAATTTTTCTAAAACATTGATCATTTGTATAAGTCCCACCTTTAAGGGTGTGGGAGCACCTAAGATTCATAGATGCTCATGGTTGAAAGGAATGATAAAAGTCAGAGGGTCCACAAAAACTCACAAAGTTTTATTAGTAAATTGCACACTTAGCATAGAATTTTAGACCCTGACCTCATGTGTTAGCACATGACAGTGGGTTTTGGATAAAGAGGAACGGGGAAAAGGAGAGAGAGAGAGGGAGAGAGAGGAATAAAAAAGGAGAAGAGAAAGGGGGAAAGAAAGAGTGGAAGGAGAAAGGAAGGAAGAGAGGAAATCACCAGTCCTGGCTCCAGTGTTAATCCAGCTGATGGGATGTCCAGGGTCCTGGGAGGTACCAGGCTTGGTGCAGATGCCTTTTTAGAGACAGGGTTTCCTTGCCCTGGAGAGAGGTTTGTTGTTTCTATGCAAACTAGTTATCGCGTGCAGTCTGCTCTTTTAGACCTGTCTGGAAATGGTCTTAGGGCTTCAGGGCTCTTGTGTGGTCTTGATCACCCCCACCACACATACACACAGTCCATGCTCATTTCCCAGTCTCATTCCTGTGCTTGTGCTGGACTGTCTTGTGCTTATCTCCAGGAACGAGAACAAGGATGTTTGCCCTGGAGAAATGCTGCCCTACCTCCACACAACCCCTTCTCCAGCCACATCTTGGTCTTTCCCATCAACAATCCTTGGTTATTATCAGCAGTCCTTGGTTTTATTACCAACAGCCCATGGTTGGCTTTCACAGCCAAACAGCTATCAGTGTTTGGGATATGCACATCAGCCTCTTATCTTCTGGGCTTCTACTCCATTGCAGATTGTCTGCCTCCTTTTTCACATGATCTTTTTACATCCACACTGCTAAATAATGGGATCTCATTACATTCCTTGGGACTTTTGGGCATGGGGAAGCCAGTGTACCTAACTGCTTTTATGTATTTAAATTGTTTTTTACCTGGCCTTGGCAGATGTAGAAGGAGAAGCACACTTACATTCAGAAAGGGACTTCAGGATGGAAAAAGTATGTTTCTTTCCACAAAGATGCTAGAGATCCTCTGTGGATGTTTTAATTTTTGCTTCATATAAGCTTCCATGTTGATGAGAGCTTTTGGCACCTTGAGGATTAGGACTGTCTATGTCTGGAAAACAGAAGAGTACACACATAAGACTTGAATAGTAGGACGGCATCTTATTAAATGCTACATTTTTAATATAAATTTATTATCTAAAAAGGGGAGAATAACAAAGTTACTGCTTAGTAATGCATGTCAGATAATATATGCTGGTTGAGACTGTGTGAGTCTATCAAGATATCTAATGGAAAGTTCATTGCAAAGGAAATTGTTAGCCCAACATGAGATGAACACCACTGCCTACAGAATTAGGGTTTGTATATAGCCAAGGAAGGGGTTTGCAGTAGTCATATGCATTCTCAATTCTAAATTAATTCAGCAACTCTCAAGGAAATTACCTCCTTACCATCATAGATGTATCATTTAATATTTCTGCTCGTATTCGGCAATATCAGAAACATATGGAGACGTTGGGAAGTAAAATGAGCAAGAAAAAACCTATGTTGGAATATTTGTAGTAAAGTGTTGTAAATTGTTACTCCTTTCCTTTGGTTGCTTGATGTGATTCAGTGGAAACTGATGGTCTCATCTCTTATCTTCTTTTAAGAATTATTTACAGGGAATGATTCATCCCCTGTCACAGAATGGGATTATTTCCTCTCAGAAAGTTCCTCTCCCTCTCTTCAGTGGCTAGATAAAACTGAGATAACTGGTTTTAGTTAGACAGAGACTTTTGATGACAAGTTAGGCCACGCAAATTCTACCTCTTGACAAGGAAGGACTTTGTTTTTAATAGAACAATTATAGAAATAGGCAAAAATTATTATAGATAAGGGCAAACTTGCATATAAGAAGAATTTGGAAAGATTGGGATCAGTCATCTTAAATAATAGATGAATAAGAACAGGCATGATTAAACAAAACAAAAGAGAGGATATTAAAAAAGTCAAGGAACTCCAAAGTAGTACTTACCTTCTGTTGTAGTAAAACTAAAAAAACACCTTGTGAAAAAAAATGCAATGAGGCTTGCACAAACACAAAACATGTTATATAAATTCTAAATTCAGTAGTAGTTAGGACTCAGATCTTTTACTCCTATGAGTACAAGAAGCTATATTAAGTAGATTTCTACTTAGGTGAGAAAGTAGGAATACTTACAGTATAAGGGAGCTACATACCCATGAGCCCTGGGAAGAACAGTCCTCTCTAAATGCCTGTGTCCATTCTTAGAACTATTGACATGTTCTAGTATATTTTCTTGAAGTATCTGACATTGATAACTGTTGAAGGCTAGGTACAAGCTAAAACAGTGATTAGATCTAGTGTGGCAATTTTTGTATGCATGTTCTTTGTTTCAAATGTGAACGTATAAAGTTAAAGGGAAAGCTAGTTAATTTCAGATGCCATGAAAATGGATTAGGTTTTGCATTGAGTCCTCTTATGGTGTTAGAGGGTGCAGTTGTACCAGAGCATCTATCCATAAAATGTGAAGTAGCTTTCTATAGATTGCGGTAGGAATGCATGAATTTTGCAAAACTCTGAAGTGCCAGTGAAAACTTATATTGAGTCTGATCAGATTCTGGTTTTGAAAACATCATCCTGTTATTTTTATTCTTTCCCACTACCTTTCTTATCTATTACAGTCATAGTTATTAAAAGCCAAATACATAATAAATTACAAAATCTCACATGAGTGCTGATGTTTTAAAAAGAGGTCTTGTTGACATTTTACTTTTTCTACTGGTGCATGTAAGGAAATAGTCACATTCTTCTTTTTTTTATAAAGCAAAAATTCTGTGTCTGAAACTCAAAATTGTATCTTTAAAATACTATTACATGCATAGTTCACGCATAGTTTAAGAAATCGGTTGTGTAAATCTGAAGGTAGAAGATGAAGTGTGATAGGTCTACCAAGTAGAGTATCAATGGAAATCTATTATAATTGTGTCTCTGTACTTCAGTCAGGAGGTATGTACTAATTCCAGCTGCTGTTAACACATGGCAGTATTAAGAACTGGAGCTCTATGAGGTTTATGGTTTCCTTAATGTAGCACAGTAACTGATATTAGTTCCTATTTTTTTCTATTGGTTTTATTTTGTTCTTTAAGGAAATTGTGATATGGCTTGAAAAGGATACCATCTGTTGAATGTTGTCCTCCCTAGATCACATACACTATTATAAAAAAGAAGTTGTATTAGTTATAAATATTTGGTAACCTGTATACAAAGTATGTCTTGGAAGTCAAGCTTAGTCAAATGTTGCCAGGCTAGTTGCTTTAGTGGCATTTTTATGAGTTTTCTTCTTCAAACTGGTATTTTAGACTGCAGGCAAATCTGATTAGATTTCAATGTTAGTTCTGTGTTTATTCAACCACTAAGGAGCATCTGGTTAAAATAGAACATTGCACAGTAGTAGACAAGTTTCTCCAAAGTATTTCAAAGTTGAATTTGAAAATGTAGAAGCGATCTTGGCAAAAACTACTTGGTAGGAAGGCTATACAGTCATTTTCATGGTCTTTTAAGTTGTAGAAAAAGGAATTCCCTATAGTGAGTTATTTCTGAAGTGTGTTCTGCTGCTTACTGTGGAGGAAGGGGTGTTTATGTTCCATGGGAATATTACACTTAGAGTTCCTGCAGACCTCAGGATGTGCCAGACCTACCTTTTCTCTTGGGCTCCATCACATTCCGTGAGCAACAGGGAACTCCAGCAAGATGACAGGAAGGTTGTGCCTAGCCTAGCATCCTCAGTGAGTCCTTGAAACTCCCTCTTGAGCAACTGCACAGCCTTTTCCTGCAGTCCAAGTCAGAGCTGCTTGGGTATTCATGTGTCACCTGCTGTACCTTCAGTGTGGGAATCACAGCTAGGATTGAATTTGAACATATCAGTGAATGTGCAGTCAGTACAAGTCCTGTGTGCTTATATCCTCAGCATCCAGGATTGGCAAATAGGCATTAATCTCTGCCATATGAGATCAGAAGCTACAAATCCTTATCACATCTGATGGCATGAACTCATCTCTGCCAAGGACTGCGTCGACACAGTCATCTAAGACTGTGATTCATCCAAGTGTCTGTGATCTGTTAAAGTGGTCAGTTTTCCTGTGTTGCTTCTTTTGTAGGACTTCATGTTACTGTGAAAGTTCTGTTACTGGAAACATGATTTTCCTCATCATTATACTTCTTTTCTAGCTGGATTGTAGCATTCTAGAATACTGTTGTGGGCAAAGTGAAAAGCTCCTTAGAATAGCTGTTCTTAAGGGATTAAATGATTATCATCTCTGTCGCATTTCTTTCATTTTATAATCAACTTCAAGATGGTACTGGATAACTCAGTTTGAAGTGATTAGGTATTCGAAATAGAAAGTATTTGATCTCCTTTTTAACTGTGTTTAAACAGGTGTATTTCTTTCCATTAATGCTAATATAGCTCTGGTTCCTTATAACTGTTCTCTTACTCGAATATTTGAGTGACATTGAGAGTATAAATCTGTCTAAGAGGAACTGATATGCTAGGGGTAAAATACAAACTCTCCTATTTACATAGATACTCATAAATAAAATTAAGACATTACAAAATATTTCTGTACCTGAGTTAGGTATAGAGAATGGAAGCTTAAGGCTTCAGAGAAGGCTTAATGGGAGACAGGACCTTTCACTTGAATAATCACCAGTTTTCAAAAGCTTTTATTACACTGTGATTATATAATTGTTACTGTTCCTTACATTAATTGATTGCAGAGCAGTTTTTATTGATTAAAACCAAATTTTAGTTAATATTGTATGGGTTCCATTTTGGTAATTTGTTGCTAAAATCCACATGTCCCTGAAGAAATTTTCATTTATATTAATTCTTTGCTGAATATAGTGTTTCCGGATTTTCAGTCCTTTTAAAAATTTAATCTTTGCACATGAGATGTGGCATAAGAAATTCAGGTTTTTATATAATCTTAAATATATTACTGTCTAATAAAAATTAAATGGTATTATTAAAAATGCCTAACATATGCATTACTTTCTTGGTCTGTTAGGCATTTACAATTCTCTCTCACTGAAAATAAATTACACTTTGGTCCTCAAGCTTTTTAAGTGTTTCAGAAATTTTTACTACACTTCCTAATATTTTGGGTCTTTTCCTGAAGGTTTCTAAAATATGTTGCTCTCATTTGTAGGATTTTTTTTTTTTACAATTACATTAATCATCACTGACCCGGAATATCTGGATTCATGTAAGATAGGCAGTGCCACTACATTTGGAAGAAACAGTGAATTCTCTTATATTCAGATATTTTTATGTATTTCATTATTTTTGTAGCTGAGTCATTTTCAGAAGAAATAGGGATAACACTTAAGTGTGATTCTATTGTCCTTCATTGGCTCCTATTACAGCAAGCAAAACCTTACTTGAAAAACCTTGTTTCAAACTGCTGTGTTATTATTACTACAGAAGAACTAGTTACTGGGATTAAGATCCAAAAAATACATCCTGTACTCAGTAGTAGGAGGTGATGCTTTGGATGTTCAGCACATTTTCAACATTCAACTCCTTTAACTGTTCTCTCTCAAATCTCTATCTACAGCACAAAATAAGTTTTGTCCTTAATGGAGCTGCAGGTTCTCAGTTGATCCTTTAGGTATTCTGCTCCTGGATTATTGGACACCTTAAAGGTGATGACAGAGATGTAAAACTTGGCCCACTATTTCATAGGAGCCAGTGCAGAAGATGAAAACAGATTTGAGGTGCTTACAGTACCCTGGGCTGCAGAGGAAATGCACTGCTGTGTTCTGTACTATTTTGAGTTTCCCAAGGGCTAATGGCTTCATGCCCAAGATACTGCGTTGCTGTAGTCCAGCTGGAAGGTGACAAAAATATGTATTACAGAGGCCAAATCATCAACAGTAAAGATGGGATAAATTTTTATACTTGTTTAATTGTCAGAGAGATGTCCAGGATCAGTTCTAAATTACAGACTGACTTGTCTAACTGGGGTTGTGTAATATCAACCAGTAGGGACTGTGCCACAAGCTCTTTGAAGTGTTTCTTCCAGCTACCAAGTGTAACTTATCTTTTCCTCAATTTCTGCTTCCACTTTCTGTTTTTTATCCATGAGCTCAAGTACTGAGAAAGTTTACATAGTGTTTTCAGTGGAGTTCATGACATCTTTCTAGTTCTTTCAGTCTTTGTGTATTTTAAGTAAGTTTGAAGAAAAAGGGAACCACAAGGAACATTTTTCTACTGTTCGTCTCTCCTTATGAGTCTCTTGAAATAAACTGTTTCAAAACAGTCAGCCTCTTTTACATGCTGTTCATAATTCATTATGAGAGGCTGAATAAAAAGGAGTGGGGAAGACTCCAGTGCTCATAACAGTGAGAATAATGTCCTTTCCAACCCATGTCCTGAAATTAATTCAGATCATGACAGGTGATTGGTAGTACCCAGTGGAAAGTGTAGGCAACAAGAATATAACAATCGAGATCTAGCAAGAATATATTTTGAATGTGATTTTGGGTTCAGATGTGTGCTTATAGCGCTGTCTTAACTTGTGAAGCTCAAAGCATAAACTCTGCTGCCACATGGCAGCTGCACAGCAATGAGCAGATGTGCATTCAAAAGCATGAGAACCAAGCAGGCTGTTCATTAAAGATAAACTTTTAAGAGAGTGAAAAAATAGCAATGTTCATCAAAGAGGACGTTTGCCACTTCTTTCCAAGTCTGCACCATGGGTTTGCAGCCTTGGACAAATAGGAGAACTCGACTGACCACCTCTTAGCCTATTCATGTGCCCATGACCTTCAATACTCAACTTTTGATCTTTTGATAAAAACAGAATCCTGTGTCACAGAGTATGTACTTTGTCCATTCTAGAACATTGTCTCAAGAATGACTTAGAGGAATTGTACTACCAGCAGGACCAGAGTACGCATTTTGTTTGGATCTCTTCAGATCTGATTCTACCCAGCTTGCAAGATCTGAGAGTGCAGTTTTAAATAGTAAGGCAAAACATAAAATATATATATGTGTGTGTGGGTTTTTTCCTACAGTCTGCAAGATAGCTAGAGCATAGTATTTTTTTCTGTACTAGAATGAAATACATTAAGATATGAAGTAGGCAAAAATTATACACTATCTAGCCACACTGAATTTAGTTGCTTGATGATGTTTAACTATATGCATTTCTCCAGGGAACATGGGGAGATTGAAGGTAATCATCTGCTCAAACTGGAGCTTTAGGTAGGTACATGCCCTCCTCTGAATCTACCAAAGCTGGGTGAGCAAGGTAAACAGCTGTCACACAGTGGACCTTTGGCTCAGCAAAATGATGTCTGATGAGCAGTCTTAAAGATCTGGAAAGCAGGGTGACCATTTGCCACTTGGAGTTTAAGGAAGTTTTAAACTAAGTTCCAATTTAGACATCACTTCAATGTTCTAATCCACTCACCTATTTTTGATTAGGTTTTTTCATGTCTTTTCATATAGGTATGAGCTAATTTCTTTCCCAGTTTTTGTCTGTTGTATTTTATAGTTCCTTGTTAAATATGACCTCAAGCTTCACTGGAACTTTAAGGCAACAGCAGTAGATGAATACTAGTGATAAAAATAGTTAAATATGTAAACCATGAAGTAAAGCATTTCATGTTTTCAAATAAATCTATTCAAAAGAGATAAAAGGATAAAAAATATTAAATACTTTTTATATATTTAAAGATTTTATTTTTAAATTCCCTTTTTGTTCCCCATCAGTCAAGTTAGTACCATGGAATAAATAGTCAGTCTCTGAATCAGCCTCAGGGCTTTAACTGAGTAATAAAAAGCCCTAAAGTTAGTTAGACATCTAGTTCTCAGCAAGTATGATGGTTTTAAAGCAGTTACACTTAGTGAAATGGGAAGAAGTGAGGAATTATGTGAGATCTTTTGACCTAAGTATAGTGATTAAGATTTCTTAAAGGTATTATCTTGAATATTTGTACATGACAGGCTATATAGTTTAACTCATTTGTTTCCTAAACATTTTTGGTTTATTCTTAGTTTTATTTCTTCCTAGCCTTTGTTTCTGGTTCTTGTTCAGTAGCTCTTTGCTATTAGGTTATAACTCTATGGAGCTATGCTAGAGTCATGTCAGAAGGGCTTGCTGGAAATAGGAATTTCTATTTCCAGATGATTTTTTGTTAGTTAGGTTTCTGCATCACCTAATATTTTAAGTACTCTTTTTTAAAGAGCAGACACCAGGATTGAAGGCAGTATTTCAGTGTTGGTGTTATACTATTGCATCATTCTTTGGCTAATCCATAAGTATACTTTTTAAATAATATGATATAGCATTTTATCATTATATAGTTATTATCTTCTATATTACACATTCAGTATTGCCTAGTAAGAATTATAGAGTGTGTTATAAATTATGTGGTACATAAAATTATATTAGATATTATTCTAATACATATATTATTAGTTCTACTAAATTCCAAATCAGGGATTAAAATATTTATGAATTATATTGTTCCAACAATTACCCATTAAATAAATCCACCAGAAGCACATATTTGGTGGTGGTTCCAAATGGTAATTCTATCTTCAGGTCTGCAATGCATTTCTTATTTTACCTGTAAAACTTGGAGATCCTTGTAGATTTCAGTAGATCTGGTCTAAAGGTCAGAAGGTTAAGAACAAGTAGTAAACAAGACTCACATAAGTAAGGGTCATTTCTATTCAACAGCAAATAGTTTTTCCTTAGTGAAGCAGAATGGGAAGAGGTGAGAAGGCAAACTGCAGTGAGCAGTTGCACAATCAAACAATTCAAGATGAGCCAGGAAACAGACATAGAGGTTCAGAGGTTCTTCTGTGGAATTTTCCTTGTCAGTAGAAAAAGAAGGCAGAAGTGATTGAGAGGAGGAGATCTGGAGTAGTTTGGTCACTGAGGAGGATTCACAGAAAGAAACTGAAGACTTATCTACCCAAATACCACTACTGGCACAACAGGATCAACCATGGCATCAGTGATAAGGAATTCAGAAAATAGGACCAATTAAGAAAAAAGGGACAAAATTTGCCAGGTCTAGGGTGTCCAAGACTGTTTCCATTGTCCAGAGAGAAGAAAATCAGGGAAAATACACATCAATAGATCAGGTATATTGCAGGTAAAAAATAAGGCATCAAGAACAAAGTGTGTTACAGTTACTGAAAGTAGTAGTCAGGCAGCACACATTAAAAAAAGAACAGGATTTATTACAGAGAAGAAATGACTGAAGGTAGTATATATTATTGGTAGAGTTCTCCCCTCTGTTAGTAATTAATTTTTTGTCCACTTTTCAAAATAATTGCAAAAAATTAAACAGCATTGAAGGTAAAGGGAAGTGCATGTCTTTCTTAAAAGTAACATAATTCTATGACAATTTAAATGCTTCCTGATGCTCTCCTACCTAGCTGAAACTTCTGACTGCCATTGCTCTGATAGCAGGTGCTGTTTCAGGAAGCAAAATCAGGGGGATCTTCATAATTTTTCTGTGTTTCCTAAAGATAAGAATGGATTTTTCTCAAAATTTAGGCTTTTAAAGAAGTGAAATTAATATACACATTAGTAACAAAGCAGCTGTGAAGCTCTGCAGGAATCCCATCAACAGGGAAGCAAGCAGGATGAGTAGAAAGAACCAGCTGGTTAATCAGAAGAGAAGGCAGCTTGTTGAAGAAGCTGTCATCCCTGAATCTTCAATTGATGGGTCATTTTGTCCTCGGCAGGGACTCCTTACACTGAGTGTCATTTTTGCTCTCACTGCTCAATCAGTATGACAGCTTTAGTTCTAAATGCAGTGAAACTCTTGCCTGTAATTGAAATTATTCCCTGATAATTTATTTAGAAATATCAAATAAATAGTAAAGCAGTAAAATTCAGATGTAGCAGATATAATAAATTTTTAACTCTGGACGTAAACTTTATTCTTAAACCATCGAGGTTATACATGTGGTCAATCTCTGCAGTCTCTAGCAATTGTTTTCAGGTTATTTGGTGGTGGTAGTTGTTTTCTGAATAGTTTTCATGTCATGAGTTTCTTAGAGTAATTCCAACTGAAATGCAGTGTTTCAGGTCTATATTGTCATTGTCTATTTAATGTATATTCAAGTGATATTTCTGCTTACTTTCTGGAATTATATTGCAGCAATATGGAATATGTTTTTGAATCTGTTTGTTTCACAGGCTGCTGCTTTGAAAGACTGAGAAAACGTTCTGTTATTTTAATTGCATTTTCCATAAGCAGTTTGCATGTGAAGTTAAAAAAATGGGGGGGAGGTCTGCTTTTTCCAGTTAGTATTATTTATTTTAATGAAAAGGCAGTAAAGCAGTCATCTCTGACTCATGGTAGGCAGATGTTTTTCTACAGACCTTTTGGCATTTTTCAAGTCACAAGAATTAAAAGAAGAACCAGCAGTATGAGACCCAAGTATCATATATCTGTATTACTCTGAAGCTCAGTCCATCAAGGAGAGCTGGCAGAATGTTGTAACAAGTGGCTCTACAGAGCAAATGAATATTGAAGAAAAGGATGTCATTACAAGGGTTAAATAGAATTTTCATACAGTAGACAAACATTTGGAAAATTTTATCACTGGGCTGCATGCAATGAATGATGAAGTTTTAACAGGGAATCTGGTTCCCTTGGAAATTGAATCCAAACTTTCTGACTGAAGCAGAGGAAAGATAGTGTCAGAAATTATAAAGAAGCAGTAAAGGAAAATCGCTGAATCACAAGGTAAGAAGCATTTCTTCAGCACTTCGGCTTCCTTGGAAATACAGGTTAGATCAAAATTTAACATAATTTGAGATTAGTGAAAAAAGCAGTGGGATTCTTAGGAGGTTTCTCCCTGTGAAATCATCATAGGTTTTCTGAGTAGGCTACTTCCTATGACATTCAATTTAGATTGCATCAAATTATACAATGAGAAAAGTTATTTTAGTAGAAAATGGGCTTTGGATTATCATGGGCAGATCAGAAGACTGAGAGGGAGACATCATTATACTTGAAATTAGGCATAAAAAAGCTATGTCCAGAATCATGCAAGCATAGAATGGGTTGGGTTGAAAGGAACTTTGAAGATCATCTTGTTCTAACCCCTTGGACATGGACAGGGATGTCTTCCACTAGACCACATTGCTCAATACCCCAACCAGCTGGGCCTTGAACACATCCTGAGATGGAACATCCGCAACTTCTCTGGGCAACCTGTTCCAGTGTCTTGCCACCCTCACAGTAAAGGATTTCTTCCATATATCTAACCTAAATTTCCCCTCTTTCAGTTTGAACCTATTACTCCCTGTCCTATCACTACAGTTTCTGACACAGAAATCATCTCTGACTTCCCTGTAGGCCCCTTCAGACACTGGCAGGTTGCTGTGAGGTCTCCACGCAACGTCTTCTCTAGGCTGAACAGCCCCAGCTTTCCCAGCCTGTTTTCATAGGAGAGATGCTCCAGTCCGGTTCTCAGCTTGATCCAGCAGTTCCATGTCCTCCTTATTTGGGGGCACCGGAAACACTTGCAAAAAGGACTGCAGGCCTAAATCATCCATAACATTTGAAATGTGGAAAATATTTAATGAGACAATAAATGTATTGTGAAAGCAGCAAGGCAGTACTGCTGAATGGCTCACAGTACTCAAAAGCAGTTCAGATACAATCTAGCATGTTAATTCAGGAAACTGCATTCCATAGCAGTTTGCTGAAATAATTTAAAGAAAATGCACGACTTTTCTTTACTCATCTAAATAATGAGATAGCAGGGAACTTGATATATATAGATTTTGGAGAGTTGCGATAAAAATATTTATGAATACTTAATCTCATTTGCATGACTACAATAAATAGGGAAAAAACTGCTATTCATGGCATGTCCTAAAAGCAGGGAAATGTAAATTGCAGGGAAATCAGGATTTGAAGACTCAGCCTATGTGCCTGGCATGCTTCTGTCTCTAAATCAGGAGGACTAGTATATAATATTGCTGAGCCTTTCAGTGTGGAAGAAAAAATATGGACAATTAAGAAATCAATTCATGGACTACTGCAGAAATAATTTAGTTATACATGTTGGTATTTATCCTGTTATACCTTCCTCTGCTTAAAAAATGGTTGTTAAATAGCAAAGCTTAAAAGGCCAGGTATTATGCCTTCACATGTAGTAAGCATTTGATAAATTGCACTGTGTGTGGAAGGTAGGGGCCTCTGTAACTTGTAGTTTCTCATAAAACCTCAGTTAACTAGAAACCAAAAGTTTTTAGAAACAAGCATATGAAATCCCTCAGATTTCAAACTCCATGACTTTTAAAGAGAAAGTAGTCATTTTGGATTTGTGGTAACTTTTAATGCTGTTTTACCCAATTTAAATGTATCATTACACGTTTTAAGTCATACATTAGACAAGAAATTATTTGGAAAGCCAAGTAGCCATTTCTAGGACTTTTAAAGAAATAGTCTTTTTGTTTGTTTGGGGTTTTTTTGAGTATTAACCAAAATGAACCCTTACTCATGTAGAAATGCAGTGAGAAAGAACCCTGACATTTTCATTCTCAGTGGTTCTCATATCCCTTATATTTGTCTTCCTGTATTTAATTTATGTGATGTATCTGACATTTTCTCCTCAATGGTCTCTCTAAAAACTTCTGCTTGCATAGAAGAGACTAAATGACAACTTCCTTCCCAAGGTCAGCTTCAGTTTCTTTAAAGTCAAAGTGAGGACCATCCGTCTTTAGTAGTAAAATTAATGGTTGCAAAGAATGTTTGCATAGTGGAGAAATCTAAGCTAGTTTGAAGTTACCTTCTTCACTCATAATTATCTGGTGTATGACCATGGCATCAGAGATCTGAGCACAGTTTAATTAATCCTGGCTCTTATTTGGCTTTAGAGACTTATCCTACCGAGCAAACCTGTTGAAAGCCAATTCAATGGCAGTCTCTGCTGGCTCTGCAGTGCATTCACTGCCCTTCTTTTTTAAGTAATAGAAAAGTTTGCTTAATTCTCTGATTACCACTTGGGACAGATACTGAATTATCTAGATAAATGCAGGGTAGAATTGCAATTGCTACTGTATATTTTTGACAGCGGAGGTACGACTGACACCCAAGATGGCTCCAAGCATCAGCACCTTGTTATCTAAAAATTTCTAATAACTTTTCTTTGTAGCCTCCCATGGGCAGCTCCACACAGCTCTGGCTCTTTCTCTCCTTCTGCTCCCTTCCTTCTGCAATTCCAGCTAGCTCCTTCCTGTCCCTAGCACGGCCACCTGACCCCATCTGTCCCTTGTACAATGTCTCACCCTTTCTGTCCCTCACACGACCTCCTGTCCCTCCATCCTCACAGCATGGCCAGCAGACTCCAACTGACCACTCTGCCAGCTCACTCACTCTTTATCACACCCACAGCTGTGAGGGCAAGGCTGTTTTCACTCTTTGGTAATTAACACAACTCCAATGTATTGGGGGCAAGATTGCCTTCAGCACTATCTCTGTCTAACTTCCCACATATTTTGGCATGTTTTATACTGATATGGACTAATGAAAAAATATTATTTATCAGATAAATACAGTATTCTACCTGCCTAAGAGCTAGTGCCTATGAGAGAATCTTTCCATACAAAACAGGAATTTCAAAATCTGACTGTATGTAAATTGTCATGGGGTCAGTTGGAAAAAAGCTGAAGTGACTGATGAATATATGCAGCTGTTTATAAAATAAAAGGCTAGGCTGTATTTGAATGTGGATTCCTTTCTAATAAGTACTTATTTCAGTGAACTAATAAACATGAAACTTCAAAAGGCAGCTTACATTAAACATCAGTCTTTTAGGTTATTCATTTACTCCATTCGGATTTATGGTTAAAATATTTCTGTTAGAAGTAAAGTGCCATTTATCTAATCCAGTTTCCTATGAAAATACACTTAGGTGATTTTGGAAGACTTCAATTACCTAAGTGTATAAGAGAATAATTTATATCTCACAGTCAGTAACTTGAAATGCTGATTATTACCCAATTTTCAGTGTAAGATCAGACAACGTACCTGAGGCACTATATCTTGAAATATCTCTGTATATTCTGCTAAGAGTGTCAAATTAATAGTGACCTGTGAAATAAAGATCAATATGCTGTGACATAGTATTTTCATAATCACAAGGATGAATTTATAATTTGCTTGAGCTAAATGAAAATGAAAATTTAACACTCCAAGGCCATCTCACTTTCAGATTACTTTAGGCAAGAGTCCAAAAATCCAAAACTTTTAAATAAATGTAGCATTTCTTGTAATCTGTAGGTTACAACAGCTAAGTATTTACCAGTTTATTTGTCATTAATTTATCACTCAACATGTTTTACTAATCTCTGCTGAAAGGCTGTCCAGAAAGTGACTCTTAATTCAAAGAATCAGTTAGTGGCTTTCAGGGTGCTGAACAAACACCATGTAAATTTGAGGGCCATTTTTCAAGAGCAGCTTCCAAACATTAAAGGTTTGTGTCCTGGTTTATTTATGCCCGTAACTCAGATATTTTGGTGAAATCTTTGCCTTCTGAAAATTATTGGCAAAACTCCCATTAACTTCAGTTTAGCCAGATTATCAGCATTAACTTCTAAAACATTCATGAAGTGATCTTTCAGCACTAAATTCTAACAATTAATCATAATATTAAAAAACCAGATTTTTCTATTTGGTTATCGTGCAGTCTCTCAGGTATTTAAGTCTGTAATTTTTCTTTGAATGATCTGAATTACTTGCAAATAGCATAGAATATAACAAATGTTTTTTAAAAAAAGTTCTTCCGTGGTTGAGCTTTAAACATAGATGTGTTTTATGCACTCTGACATGTAGAGTCACTGAGAAGTGCACTTCAGCTATAAAGAGCATCAAATCACTTGCAGGTTCAAAACAAATAAGAGGTGGTTCTTAATCATAGAGCAGGTGTTCAGGCCATGGGCCTCACAACAGTTCAAAAAGCTATTAGAAAAATCCATGCAATAAATAGACATAATAATGACCTGCAGACATACATGTGTGGTTTAGAGACTCCTGAATGTACCAAGGGAAGGTAAATAAAGGAATTATCATTTCCTAGGTCCCTTGGTAGGTTATCTTAACAGCCCTCTTTTTTTAAAAAAACCCCTCTTATTTAAGTTCACAGTTTTTCTAGATTTGGCTTCAATTTGCACCTATCTATATGTCATTCCTTGCAAGCTTAAAAAGGTATTTACTATCCAAAATACATTGCCTAGAGAAATACTTATAGTTTTGATTTGAATGGATCAGTCCTTCAACTTTTTAAATCTCTTTTTTTCCCCCCACAGAGTATTTTGATGTCTTGTTATAGGACATTGTAACAAGACATTCTATAACATGCTAGGCATGTTTTTCGGAATTTGTATAGTTACTGTTAATTTTTTTCTCAATTCTTTTAAGTTCCTCAGTGTCCTTCTTGAAGTACGGGCACCAGAAAATAGACACAGTATTTCCTTCCTAATTGTCCTAACACTGTATTCTGAAATAAAATCAGTCTTGCATTAGATTTAGATATTATCCTGCTTATACATTTAAGGATTGTATTCACACTTTTAGGTAAAGCACTGGAGTAGATGAGCTTCATTTGATTACTTTCTATGACTCCTCAGACTTTTCAGTTCCTGCTTCCAGGACAGCATCTCCATCCTGTCATTATGACCTGCATTCATCCTTCACCAGTGAATAAGCTTACATTTCTTTGTATTATGATATGTGGCATTTAAAAGGATCCTTTTCCTCAAGAAACTGTTTGACTGGTCTATCTCCAGCTATCTTGTTTCCCCTAAAGACTTGATTAAGGATGACCACATCTCAAACTTGTCCTTACCTGAAAAGCAGTATAATGTCATCATGTTTTAGTCTCATGCCAGAGTCAACAATGAGCTGAAGGAATTTAATTTCAATATTTCCATAATGTCAGGCTGTCATTTCATATGTTTATGGCCATGTAAAGTTCATTGTTGCACCATGAGGCTTGAATTTTGTCTGATCAAGTCACCTTCACAAGAGGTTAATAGTTCATTGATAGTGAATGCACTAGTACCGATTCTTTACTGCCAACAGATGAGAGGAATCTTACCAATGTTAAAATTCCAAAAAGGTGAGAAGTTAATAGTTTGACGGATTCTTGAAATAAATAAAGATTAATAATATTTATTGAAAGGGAGAATAATAAAATTTTAATCTAAGTAGAACTTCTTCAGGGAAAAGGGAAGGACATAGTGCAAACTGAATTTCTGTATTTTAGGGTGTTGTATATAGATTAGCTTCTTTAAATTTTACTAGATTTTTCTCAAAGGTGTTTTTAGAGTAAGAGTCTAAAAAGAGTAAGGGACATCCTATCCCTTTGTCTAAGGCTTTGTTGAAAACTGAATTACCAAACTACTTCTTCAGTATAGAATTTCTTTGAAATTTCCAGAGCATCCAAAGGATAAAAGAATGTGCCTCTGCTAAAGAGCATGGATCATTTTGGAATTTTCAGTTTTGTCTATGAAGAAGTTACATCCCAATTTGCATGCTGCAAGATGTCAGGAACACTACCATTCAGTGCTAATGGTGATGGCAAAGTTTGCAGCACTGTAATTCCAGCAATCTTTGTGTCATCTGTAATAGTTGACAGTAATAATAATAAAATTTGAATTAAATTATGAATAAAATAAAAATATTAATTAAATTAATTGAATTATTAACTAGATTATGAACAAAGCTATGGTCTGGACACTGGTATAAACCAATGAAATATTTTTCTAAATGATGAATGAATATTGAGATCCAACAATTAATCAGTTTGTTAATTATTTAACTTTAGTGTAAATGTATTTCTCTTTGGAAAACTATGAAGAACTAAGACAAATACTTTACAGAATACCATTAATACCATTTTGTCAGCCTAATTTATCACTGATTCAAATAATATTGCCAGGTGTATTTAATAAAACTTAGCCCTGTGTGCTAATGGCATTAATTGAATTGCTGTCTTCTACCACCTTCTGTCTCAGAAATAAATATTAACAGCTTTTACTCTTCAGAGACCATTTTTGACTATTGGAATATTCACTTTAGGATATAATAACATATAAATTAGCTTATTTTTCTTACAGTCACAAAGAGTGGGTCTTCTGTTAATATAATCTTTGTTTCAACATAAGCTTGCAGCATGTGGAAGGTCATGGGGCACTTGAGGAAATTTTAAATGTCAGCTTAACCTATCTTAAGGCATAGAGGTTTTGGGCTGCATGTTTTACTATGAAACTTTGAGGATCTCTGCTGCAGGTGATTGAATTTGGGGGATTAGTTATGAAGTGTAGGATTTAAATCAGTGCTAGAAGTGCTAAATTTGCACGGGTCATACTAGAATTAACTTTTACCTCCTGTTGAATATATATTATGATACTTGTTTTTAAAAAACTGAGCTCCTCATATAGATGCACTTCACAAAAAACATTATTTACTTCATTATTTCTTTGTACAGAATTCAAATTTTAGGACTCTTGAGCTCTTCAAAAACAATATTAGTGTTGGATATCTACAGTTAAGTACGTCTGTTTTGCATAGTCTTTTGGGTTTTAGATACTAAATCTCTTCCCTTACAGAGAAGTCGATCAGGATTCTGATGGCTGCATCAGCTTCAAAGAGTTTGAATCTGCAATGAAGTACAGACAAGATGAAGTATCACCAGTGTACTTTGCCTAAGGAATATTTTCTGGTAAAAAGACAAAGTGAAAACTTCAGATCTCAAGATATTTAAAAATCAATGAAACTTCATTTGTTTCAGCCAGCATTTTAAGAACTTTGACTGTAAGTGCAGCTCTGAAGAACAGCCTTTGAAGATTTACTGTTGACAAGTTGGGTGTATTAATTTACATGTGTATATGTGTGTAGAATGCTTAAAATATTTGAAATCTCAGTTGATTCACAATCACCCTACTTAGGAACTGTAACTCTACTTTTTCTTTTTGACTGAACAGATAAAAAAGGAGCAATTATAATTTCCAGTTAAGTGAAATTTACTTGTTCACTTTTTCAACAGACCAAAATATCTCACATGTGTAGAAACATGTGGATTAAATTTATGGTAGAAAATTCCTGTTGGTTTGGGGCGGTGGTTTATCAGTAGTATGTTTGTCTTCCCTTTACTGTTTTATGTACATATAATGTTCTTCTTTTATACATTACTAGGATTTTTTAATTTAACATTTATTATTTAATTAGCTACATGATTTAGTTCTGAACCATTACCAAGAACTGTGTATGTAAGGAAGCAAGCCTAAATACTTAGCTATTTTTTTTTTTAGCTTTTTCATAGATTTAATTTTTTTTTTTTTAAGTGTGGACCTCAGTGTCGCAGGCTGAAAATTCTGTGTATTCAAACCTTCAGCTGACTTTTAGGGAAGAATTTGGAGATATACCTATTAATGTACACTAGCAAGATGACAGAATTTCCCAATAGTTGAGAGACAGTATAAGATAGAAGCTTTCATTGGCTATGAAGTTGTCTTTACATCCCCCCACCTCAGTCTCTTCTGCCCAGTGACTGGGAGATGTTCTTACCGGCTGTAACTTTATATACATCCATCCAAGTTGTGCTATAATGAGAGAAAACTTTATTCTATTTATCTGTGATCACTTCCTAGTGTTGTCTCGTGTTCATATTCATAGTAACAGAAAATAGGGATTTCATTATGGGCTCTTTCTATGATCATATGCCCCATGCCATGGCTTCATTTCTGTTTACCTGCCCATTGTTAAGTTCCTTATGGTAGAGATTTATTTTTTTTTAAAACTGTCCAGAAGCAATCCTCTCCTCAAGAGAGCCTAGCATCTGTAGCATATACTTAATACTGCTCAAAATAATTAGCAAAACAACAAATAACAATAATGATCAGTAAAAGGAAGAGAGTACCAATTTTACCCTTAAGTCAAGACAGTTTCCAATTTTTTTCAATTTTCAGTGAGGCATTCCAGAGTACAATTTACAGGTGAAGTATTTATAAAATGACATCTATGGTTTCTGTTCCTGTTACATGTATGTTTCTCTTTAGGTACAATGAAACTGTACTCTTTCTCCTTTTTAATTCCAAGGCAGGTAATATGTAATAATGAAAAGAAGTTGGAGGCACTGAATATATCAGCAGATAAACCTGATTCTGTATATAAAACCCAGGTACCTGCTAGATGAAATGAGCTGTAACTCAAATATCATGCTTTATATGCTAATCAGTGGGGGAAAATTGGTGTTGCCTTTGAAAGGGGTGGTAAGACATGCTAATTAGAGCTTTGCCTTAGAAATGCCATTTCCCAATACATGAATGTTTTCATAAGAGAATCCTCACCATAGATGTTAATTAGCAATATCATCACATGCTCTTCTGAGATGTAGGAGAATGAATTGTTATCCCACAGGGATACTTGCTACAGGTCTATGCACAGTCATGAGAAAATGTATGGCAGTTTGCTGTGTTATTACTTAGACTGTATTTTTTGTTCAGTATACTTCAGGTTTTTTGGTGATCAGACCCTGTACCCTTCCTAAACACTAAATCCATGCAGTATTATTTTATTGTGATATATAATTTTATCATTATTTATTATTTTACATATTTAAAAAATAATTATTTCATTTATAAGGAGCAGTTAAAAATGCTATGGCCTCCTGTTTATATTTGTAGTATACCTGTGATTTGTTGTCTAAATAGCTGACAATATATATGCTATGTTGTACATGCATAATATTCTGTTAAATATTTTACCAAAGAGAAAGATCAATGCTTTTAATAGTAAGAAATGTATATATCTTATTTATATGGCAAGGAACACTAGAGTGGAAAGTGCTCTTATCTCCTTTATTTCCAGATGTTCTCAATCCTCATTTTCTCAAGGACTTGAAAAGGTGCTGTGAACTTGAATTGCTGAGTCAGCATAAACTCCAGGAGAGGCCAATGACTTTTTTTTACCATGTTGGAATTTTTTAGAAAAGAGCAGATCTGTATAAAGGATGAGAAGTGCTCTCATTTTTCTTCCCCTGGGGACTGACAGAAAGGAACTGCTGATGACCACAGTGAAGTGGAACTGAGTAGGCCATGGTGACACTCTTCCTTTTGAATAGTAGAATGGAAATTAATTACTAGCTACTGCTTGTCTGGGTTTTGGCTAGCAAACTGCAGAAACACTTCAGCCTTGACTAAACCTGAATAAAATTAGGAGTGACATTTATCAGGTGATGGTCTATTCTTACTAATGGTTTGGGGAAAAAAACCAAAAGCAATAGCTACCCAGCTATTGGGTGAAAGAGGCTACATGCTCCTCAGTTTTTGTTTTCTGCTGCTGGTGTTAGAACTCAACATCAAATGTCAACACAGAAGGATTGGCAGAGCTAAGAGCTATGATCAACTTTAGCCTACAAGCTGCAACTCTGACAACTCAGTTTAACTCCAGAGTGACATAAAATAAGACTATTCACTCATTAGCAGGTTAGATTCTTATATGCAACATTTCCACGAGTGTAAAGACATCACTGATGAAAGTGATATGGGCTGGGATAACAAAATGTTTTTGTTTGATTGCTGCCATCTTTGGCCCTGGGAGTCATAACTGTCTGAATCTCCAGAATTGAAAAAAAAAATTAGTTGCAGTAGCTAAAGAGCCATTGCTCTCTAGCAAATAGTTATTAATGTACCTTATGAAACAGGGCATGTTCCAGATCTACTTACCAGAATATTATACTATCTTTTCAAAGTTAATGAGTACATTTGCTTTCCTACTATATAAACTTTTTCTTGTTTTCTGACACCTCATTTCCTTAACAAACAGGATTTCCTTGTTAAAAGTATCCATTAAAAATATTTACTTTCCAAGTAAATGATCATCTGTTTAAATTATTTTCAAATGTATCCTTTATGTGCCTAGCGAATTGCCACCATTTTATAGCAAATAGATTATATAACCATAAATGTTATCAAAGTATATCTGGTTTGTTCCCCTGAGGCTTCTGTAATTCCCAATAGCTGTTGAAATCTAGTAATCTGTAATTTCCTTTTTAAGGATTTGGATGGTTTAGACTTTTTACCATGGCCTATACAGACAGCAAAAATGGGCAACCTGTTTTAAACTGAAAGAGGGTAGGTTTAATTTGGACAAGTTTTTTCTGAGAAGCTGTGAATGCTCCATTACTGGAAGCATTCAAGGTCAGGCTGGATGGGGTTTTGAGCGACCTGATCTTGTGAAAGATATCCCTGCTCATGACAGGGAGATGGACTAGATGACCTTTAAATATTCTTCCCAACCAATCCCATTCTATGTTTCTATTGTTTTATTTATTGAATGAACAATTGTAAAAGTAGGGTCTTTGGGCACCGTGACATTCCTGATGGCCTGCCCAGTGTAATATACTGAAATCTGTGGGAGTTTTCACTGAAAAAGAATTCAGACAATTAAGTCAAATATCAAGATTGGCCATGCGTAAATATATTTTTACTTTTTTCCCTTGTCAAATAATATTTCGTCCATTTATTCATTCATTAGAAGAATAAAAATAAATTTATATGTGCAGTACATCATAGAATAGGCAATATTTCCCTATAAGGTTCCCAAAATAAAACTTTGTGTAAAGATAGTACATTAAGTTTGTGGCAGTGTTACTGTGTCTTCTATCTTTAATCAGCTGTGTGGGTGGTGGCTGACTAGTCAGAGTAACTAGCTGACACACAAAATGTCACAGTTCAAAGAAAAGCTTTGGCATGACTCTCATTTACTATAATATATCAGCTTTACACTTCTCTGGCAATGAAATGCCATCTTAAAATCAGGATGAATTACAACTGCATTCTGCATTCCAGCTTTGATCCCTTAACACTATTCTTTGGGAAGGCTGCCCAAACATAAAAAGGAGTCAGGCCTATTTGTTTAACATTTTGTGTAGAGATTCCCAGTAACAATCTGAGAAAATACATTGTACCATTGTCTAAAAGAAATAATAGTAACCACTGGGGGTTTTGATCAGTTATTTAAGCATCCATATTTGAGCCTCTCATTTGAAAGAGGTAAAAAATTAGGAATGAATTTTAAAAGAGCACAGAGGTTGCACATGCATTAACATTTTGTCTCAAAGCAGTGCCATTCTGAAGAGAATCTCCTGATCTTCCCCACTTTCTGTGTAGTTGGTTTGGTTTGCAGAGTCATTTTGGTGCATGTAAATCAAGATTTGATCTGGAGAAGAATAAACTAGAAGACTATTTTGGGCTCACATGAAACATGCAGCAATACCCAATGGAGACATGAGTCTGAAAAATGACTGCTTTGCACCACCATGAAGTTCTCCAAGTTTTCCTGCATATGTCAAGCAGTCCAGCTGATCATCAGCAACAAGGCATCCCATTCTCCATGTCTGGGTTTTCAACTGAAAGAGAAGCCAGTCACTTGCCTCAGTGTCCTCTTGGATTTGTTTCCATGGCTCAAGGCCTTTCTTAGTCCTTTCAATGGGACTTTTGAATGTCAATCAAAGTTAGAGTGGGGGCAGAGTTTGGCAATCTGTTCCAGTGTCTCTCCACTCTTAGAGTAAAGAATTTCTATTATCTAATTTTAAACCTACTTTCTTTCATTTTCCCTTGTCCTGTCACTGCATTCTCTCATAAAAAGTCCCTCTCCAGCTTTCTTGTAGGATCCCCTCAGATCCTGGAAGGCAGCAATTAGGTCCCCCCAAAGCCTTCTCTTTTCCAGACTCAACAAACTAAATTCCCTCAGCCCTTCTTGCTAAATTACTGGGTTTGCACTGAAGTATTTGCTAATGTAGAGTTAGTCAGGAAGTCTAGTGTTTAAAACTGCTTTGATACCCATGCTGTGGAGAATATCTTGGCCTTAGTCAAGTGATACCTCTCATTGACACCAGGGAGAAGTATTTATTTGTGTGCTCCAGTCAAGTTTGCATTTGTTTATATAATTCTTTTAAAAAGTCATTCTAATTTATTTGAATTTAATTTACTGTTGGCTTTACTACATGCAACAAAAAGTTGAATAACGTGGACAAAGATGGCTTACAAACTAGCTATGAAAATTAAGACACCTACAATGGTACATCTTAGAATGAGTTGCTGTGTTAAAAGATCTGAGATAGGTCTCCTGAGAAAAGCTTAGTAGCTGCAAAATATTCATGGTAGAAAGGAAAAAAACTTTTAAATACTTAATCTCTCTTGGAGAAGAAAGCTGTGATAGATGTTAAATAATTGTGAAATATTCAGTGGCATATTGAGATGTAACAGATGCTATGGAATCATGTTATAGTCAAACATTGTACTAATTTTGTAAGTGTCATATATTTGTTAGCATTCCTATTTCTAGCTAAGGGCAATCTTGAGAGTTAGTAATATGAAATCTAGTGATAAAAGAGTGTCATTTGAAGCTCTGCTCACCCACTCTGTTGGGAAGGCAGCATACAGACATATGTATCTATCTCAAAAGGCCTCAGAAGTTGAATTACATGACATTCTGACTTTTGACAGTACTGTTTTGGAAGAGGAAAACCCTATTCCAGTACTGACATCTTGTGCCAAAAGAAAGCAGCCCTGAGATAGGACCACAAATATCCTAGATTTTTCAAGTCCTCATTTGGAAGACAGGTAAACCTGACCTGTTAAATTAGCATATATGTTAGGAACATGTTTTAAGATTTCTTTTTATTTCTGAGGGGGTCTTGGTCTGAATCAGTACATTTAATTAAATGTTTTGAGAGGGAAGGTGCTATTTGGTTTTTTCATAGTTAGCTTTGTGAAATGGACACTTTTTATTGGATATTTTAATAATACCCTGAAGTCAGACCTGCAACAGAACAAATGATGGAGCCCAAAATATCTTTCTGGACAGAGACAAAATTTCACCACATGAAAGATCAAAGCAGAGTCCTGAAATTTAAGATAAATGCAAGAAAATTGTAATTGTACTATGAGACAGATCTAGGATCCACCTCCTTCGAAGTGCAGTCTCTGACAATTGGTAGCAGTGGTGATGTAGCAATAGGGGTGTTGAAGAGTGATTCCTCCCTAAAGTGGTCTTTGTGTCGAGCAGCCAGAGGTTCACATCTGCCCTCCATCATGCAGTGTATTATAGACGTGATTCTGTTCTCAGTCACACTTGCTCCTCTCTATGTGGCTTTTTTCAGTCCTGTTTTTTTCAGTCTTTTTGAGATGATCAGAACTATGCTCACTACTGAGGTTGTGGAAATAACTGTTGCTTTATATAGCAGCATAATAATGTTTCCCATTTTATGTTCTATAGCTTTCATATTAAGAATTTAAGATTCATTAGTAAAATGGATGTAGAGTTAATTCAGAAATGTTAGGAAGCAGTTAGATTTCTCTTTATTTTTGACATGATCTTCATTCACACATGATATATAATTGTACTATCATTAAAAATACATACATATATACTATATGTATTATAAATAAGAAATAAAGATTAGAAGTCAGACTATTTATAATATTTAAGCACCTAAACAAGTAGGAAGGTCTTTTGAACAAATAGGCCTTCTAAACTACAAAATGATTGAGGCAGCTAAGTGCTAGCTTATACTGAAATCTAATAGTACATCACTTTGAAAACCCTGCAGGAATTAGCCTGCAGTTTAAGGGCTTTTTTAAAGACTAGACACTTTATATGAATAAATAGGAAAAGGAAGAATTTTAAAAATCAGACATCTATCATAGAAAACCTCAGTCAATTTACTGAGAACCTCAGGTAGATTCTCAGACTGGTACTTGACCACTGGTGGATTTATAGACTATAGAGCAATATAATGCAGAATGCTTCCTAGAAACAAGGTTTGAGGTCTGTGCTCTGCTGTGGTGATACAGCTGTGCTGCTCTGAGTGGGAGGAGTCCTCCCAGCATCTGCTGAGAACCCTCTGCACTGCTGCCCCATGCTCCATCTGCCCTGTTAGGCAAGGAGTGTTCAAATCTCCATGCAGTGCCACAGCCTGTGAGTATTATGATGAGAGAGAGTTTGCTTCATAAAGAGATTTGCTCTGTTCACAGTGATCATGAGAACAGCTGCAGAATTCTAAACTTAGCAAATCACCTAAATTTACTGGACTTTAAGAAAAGTGAGTCATACAGATTTATTAAAAATCATTTAATACTGAAACTTATTAGGTGCTTGGACAAAGACTGGTCAGAAACTATGTTAACATTGTTGCTATAATTATGATGTTTTGCTCCTAATTGTGAAAACTGTCATGATCTACAAGTTGGGAGGATGTGTTAAAATTTAGATCAAGAAAAGACCAGTTTTTAGACATACAGAATGGAAAGCTTTAAGTCAGGAGTGAGAAGTCATGTTGGATCTCTACCTGGGAGCTCATCATGGCAAAAAGAACAGTAGAATCACAAGAAAAAAATACATTTGTGACTCTTGATTTGTACCAGTTCTCCATTGCAGTGATTCATCATTGCAGTTCTTTGTTCTCTATGAGAGTTCTCTACCTATAATATGGAACAAAATAAATTTAGAAATGGTATACACTGGGCAAGGGACATAAATTCAGGCACCTTTGTCTTCCTGAAATAATATGAACTTCAGAAATGCCCTATGGGTCAGGTCTGTGGTCCATTAAGTTCAATAGCCTGCCTCCAACTGTCCTCATGGGAAACACTATTTGGAAAGGGCACAGAAGCCAGGGTTTTGCCTGCAGTTCAGTCCCCTTATACTCCTTCAGCATCTTCAGACACCAGATTAAGAAAGCTGGAGGGATCTCTGCTAGTCTTAAAGACTTATGAAGCAAAACCCCCAAACATTTACTTTTACCAGAATTGCTAAACACAGGCCAAGCTAAACTTGAAATGGCTGGGACTCTTCCAATCATCGTTGAAAAAAGAAAAGCTAGACTCTGTCATAAGAATATGTAAACAGTCAAAGACTTTCAAAGCATATTTATGATCTTTTATATAGATATATCGTTCAGTATTCTTTTACAGCATGCTCCTTTCTCCTAGGAAGCATATAAATGAGATTATATTTTAGCTGCTAATTAATAGTGTTCCACAGCCTTCTGACAACAGAGGAAGTTCTTCAGTGTCAGCTTTGCTCTCCCTTGCACCTACTATCTTTGAATTTACTTTCATCATGCCTTCAGCAAGACTATAGCTCTTAACAGGGGCCTTGGTATCAAAGATGGAAAGATTCAAAGATGGACTTGCACACAGAAATCCTTCAGTTATATTTTACTTCAAAACTTCTATCTATTTGGGCTAAAAATGAGAAAAATATTTCTTTCAATGACATGCCCCTGTATTTCACACAGATGCTCCCAATGCAGTTTGTGTATTGCATTAAATGTGTTCAAATGTAGTAAAAATAATGAGCTGTCAACTTAATTATTTGCACGTCTTCAATAATCTGCAAACTAACACAACCATTAAACAGTAAAATAATTAAAAAAACCCCAAAAAATATAAATCTTCTATAAAACTGTTCAGGAAAGACTCCTCATAAATTTCTACATTAAGAAGTATACTGCATTGTTTCTACACCATAATTTCAAAATCCGATGTCACTTATCCCTCACAGAGGCTGTCATATCAGACCAACAAAAACAGTTGGACTTGGTGATCTTAAAGGTCTGTACCAAAGGAAATGCTTCCATGATTCTGTGATTAATACAGCAGACTCATAATTCCAAGGTCTGATTTAACAAGGTCTGATTTTTAAAAATGTGGTGATTGATGCAAGTATAGTACCGTCCTGTGATTTCTGATTGGGTATGGTATTGTCTCATGCATGATCTGCATTTCTTACTTCTATTTGGTCCTTTTTATCTATTCTTGCACTGTAAAGGCATGTTAGAATGGGTGTAAATGTGCTTTATATCCCATTTATATTCCTAAAATGGTATAAAATGAACAAATGAAGAACATAAGCAAGGTTATTTTATGTAACTTCGTATGTGTTTAAAGTTGTGGGCTTCTCTGTGAGATTGTACAGAGTATCTCAGATTCCAGGAAATATTACATCTTCCCAAGTGAATGGCAATAATTGAAGTACCTATCTTCCATCTCTCACTTTTGAGGCTTTCTTCACTCCCTCTGTTACACAATCGTTATGGATGTGACATCCTGTTATTACATGAAAAAGTAGAGATTTCCAGGAGATAAAATCTCAATTAATACAAGGACCCTTTGAGCCTACAATTCTGGGAAGTCTAGCTAAAAATTCTTCTGAAGGAGAATCTGAAGCCAAGACAAATGTTAAACAGATTGCATTTCAGTGTTTTCCAGAGGTAGCCTGAGTCTTCAGACTCTTACATGAATGACTTCAAATTAATTTCTACTTTCTTTTCTATTTACTTTTTGACAGCATGAATTTAGTTTACATTATTTTAAACAATATTTAGACCTCTCTTAATAAAGTTGTTATATACAATGAGGAGGTTTAAACATGTTACTCTCTTTAACAGTCCTGCTGATTGTATAGCAGGAATGCTGATAGAGATTTACTAGAGTCACTGCTTTGAAGGATAGAATTGAAAAGGACCCAGAAACAAAAGTAGACCAAGCCTGTCAGTGTCACATCAGGCTGACCAGAGCATCTCAGGACAATTGAGAAACCTTGGAATATGACACAAGAAATGCATTTCAAGTATGTAGAGAGATATACAAACAAATTAATTTGTGGGTTTCTTACAAAAGAAGTTACAGTAACATAAAACTATTTTGGGTTTAGGCATAATTGTAATGGCAATATTATTTGTGTCTGCTGATCTGCATTCCATTTCAGCCAATGTGAATCCAACATTGGCAGGACTACATAGGCACCAGTGAAGGTAAATGTGGAATTTTTAAAAGTATGAAGCTTAGAGCCATGTCTCACTGAAGTTACGTACAACACATTTCTGAAGGCCTTAGGGCTTGACTTGGGACAAAAAGATACACATGAGCTAATTTATATCAGTGAAAAGTAGCTGAAACTAAGATGCTTTCAAATATCTGAGCTAATTATTCTCTTGCTAACTGTAGATGTCTCTATGCTGTGCACCACATCAGAGAAATACCCCTGCACATTTTTCAATATCCCATCCATAGCCAGTGGAATCAGTGGTGTCAGAGAAGATTTTATTTTGTCAGCATAATCTTGAATGCTGATGATATTTATGAAAACAGTAATCTAGTTACATGTCAACTGTTGGAAGTTTTGTTGGAAGATTTGCAGCTACACAAAACATCTTTTTACTTACAATTTATATTTCATTCAAAAACCATTTCTGCCCAATAAACAAGAAATATCATGATGCCATTTTGTAGTCACTTTTCAGAGCATAGCAGTTAATCCAACTCAACAGTTACACTGTTACTGGATATTAGAAAATATATGTGATGTTCAGTTACCTGCAGTATAGGGCTAAGGTTATCTTAAACTTGGTATTTTTATGCCTTTTAAAGTCGTCATGCTGTAAACTGCATGCAATCCAGCAAAAAGCCAGTTTTCTTTCCTTTAAATACAGTTGATCACTCTTTCAGGAATATTTACCACATCAGCATCTATCCTTGAGCAGGATCCCAGTAGGCAAAGTACTCTGCAGCCATGTCTGAGAGGGTGTCTGCCTCTCAGAATAGGGTACGTAGTTCATCTTTCCTGCTGGTGAGATAAAATACTTACTCCACTGTTTTATGACTGATTTTACTTATCTCCAGCTATGCAAATACCACATTTTTGCATGTTTTGCAAAAGCTGTTAACACCCCTTCTTGAATCAATCAACAGCAAACCTGAATATTTCACCTCTGTGAAATAGTCTCTGTTATTATCATAGAAATCACATGGGCAACAGTAGGCTGGCAATCTATGTTTGATGTTTCTCCTCCCTGCAGCAGATAATATATGTGCATAATTGCTCAAGTGCCATCTGGTTGCAACTTAAGATGTGTTGCTCATTGATAATGAAAGCACTGATTTGGTCCCCACACATAAAATGGAAGTCTATTTAACACAAGTATGCATGATTCTGTAGGACCCTGATATAAAAAAAGAGCAATGACTTGTCAAAACCTTTTAAGAAATGTGTATTTAATAATAGTTTTTCTAAATTGACTGAAAATATGGCTGAGAGAGACCTGATTGTTTTGGAATTGAAAAGTTTAATTGTTGCTATGAGCATGGAGTGGCACTGTGAAGCTCTCAGCCCATTTAATCACACTACAGGGCATCCATAGATCTCCCCTAGCACAGAGGAGAGGGATGAGTGAGGTTAAAAGGTGATTGGGACTCAGGCCAGAGTGCACTGCAGTAAATGGCAAAACCCTCTTTGATACCTGTGTGTATGCCCTTGTCTGCTCAAAACATGGGGTAGTGTCAGAGCAATTGGAAAAAACCCCAAGAAGTGACAACTAGAGCAAAAATATTATTCAAATGCATGAAAGACTCGCAGATACGAGAAAAACCCCATAATAATCTTTTTTTTTCATGTCCATTGATAGTGCAAAAAGTAATGTGATTAAGCTGTGGCAAGTGAGATTTACTTTAAAGCAGGGGAAACTCTTTAATGAACAGGGAGTGACCGGCAGGGATCTCTTGCCTGAAGCAGTTGTCAAGTGCCCATTAACAGGGAGGCTCTAGAAGAGGTTGAACACATACCTGCCAAGATAAGCTTAGCCCATTCTGCCATGGGGCAGGGAGATGAAAGAATGACCTCTGAGATCCTTCCAACCCCTGCTGTGGTCCTCTGTATTCTGATGGAGACTTCTCATCTCTCATGCTTTTGTAGCAACATTTCTGCATAACTTGTCATTTCAAGGAGCAATGCCCTTAGCAGTTCTTCCCTTTGACTGGTGTTTGAGACAAGAAAAAGGTGAAGCATTATGTATTTGGTTTTTTAAAATCAATTTTTAAGCTTGCTTGTCTATCTGATAATGTTCGTTTTAAAAAGATTATTGCCATTTCAAACGTGTGCAAAAGTGATAAGGGGAGTGACTAGCAGCTTATTATTAATTTGCTGCTTTTATTTTCAGGAAATTAACATTCTGGCAAGAAATTTAATTGGACTTTTGTTAATTCTCACAGTGATGCTTTGGTTTTTCCTTTTGGGACTGGAGAGAAAAGCCAGCATCTGGCGTTTGAGAATGCTAGGGACTTATACCATATTATGTCTAATATCTCTACTGTGAATAAACAAAATGAATAATTAAGTGAATTATGAGGTATCCTGAATGAAGACTTCTCTGATGGTATCTATGGAATGTTTGTACTCCTGTCATTTGTTCTCTCTTGGGCATCTTGGGCAGCACATTGCCCATATGGGTATTTTTTTTTCAAGCAGAATCCAGAAATAATATTAACAAAGGTTGTCAGATACGCAGAGACACTTTTGGTCTTCTGAGTTCTATCTGTCTGTATGAAAGGGGAAAACATACGAATAGGAGAATTTGTGTCATGGCCCCAAGGAGAGTGACAGGCCTGACTGCCCCTGCCTGGCTTCTGCCAGGGCCACCCCCACCCTGCTTATGGCTCAGGGGCCCTGACATGCCTGGCATACCTCTGGACTCGTGTTCCCAGCCTGAGCCCAAATTTATACCCAGGGATGTGCCTGATGCCCAAGGCTAGTGCAGCCCCTAATGCCACCAGCCTGCCCTGCCATCCTGGGACTGTCCCCAGTGTCCCCAGCCTGCCCTGCCATCCTGGGACTGTCCCCAGTGTCCCCAGCCTGCCCAGCTGGCCCAGTGAGCTCCCATGGCCCATGGGGAGCCACCAGGGCCTGCTGCCCCACAGCTTCTGACATGGTCTAAGCTCAGACAAAATGCAGACAAGCTACATTAGAGGTGTTGTCTCATCTGTCCTGATACAAAACAATTCTATGAATTGTTGGGATATTTTACTGTTCTTGCTGCAGGGACAGACCTGGGATTTTGTTTGCCTCCTGGATGCACATGGTCTCCTGCACTGGATCCCCCTGTCCTGCTTGGCCACCTGAGACAACTCCAGGCCTCCTCTGGGCTGGAAAGAGGCAAGTCTCCATCTTTATATTTTCAGGACTCCTGCAATAATGCTGCCACTCTCTCATCAGCTCCTCCCAAAACACCAAGACTTGGCAGTTTGTTGAACCTGGATGTAATACTAGATGAAACTAGATGAGACCAGTCTTGTGAGGAGCAGTAGAGGGAGCTGGCGCTGTTTAGCCAGGAGAAAAGAAGGCTCAGGGGAGACCTTACTACTCTCTGTGACTATCTGAAAGTTCTATCCAGGTAGTGTTGGTGTCTTCTCCCAGGTAACGAAAGAGAGGACAATAGGAAATGGCCTCAACTTGTGCTAGGGGAGGTTAGATTGGATATTAGGAAAGTTTTCTTAATGGAAAGGGTGATCAGGCATTGAAACAGACTGTCTGGGGAAGTGTCTGGGGAAGAAACACATCCTTGGAAGTGTTCAAAGGGCATGTGCATGTGGTTTAGTGGTGAAGATGGTCACATGAGGTTAATGTTGGACTCTGAGATCTTAGAGGTCTTTTCCAACCTTAACGGTTCTGTGATTCATGAGTCTGTACTTTTTGGATGCAGATGGTATCTTCCATACATAACAGTTTTGCAATAGTTGGAAATGTTCATCAGTGGCACAAAGGGCAACTCTTCTCATGGTTCATGCAGCAGCTAAGGACACAGCAAGGGGTAGAAGCTGCTGGCTTCAGCCACAGACCTGTTTGAGCCATTGCTGAACAATTGCTTATTTTGTCTGTTCATTGCATTTTTAAAAATACATTGGAAGTAATGTGGTTTGTTGATTTTTACAAAAAAAAAAAAAAGGGGCAACACAACTGACTACTTGATACCTCTGTAAATGTGTGGTATCAGGCATAGTGGAGGTATGTTTGGGTATTTTCAACTCGAATATTTTATTAACATTCCTATGATTAGCGCTGAGCAAGCTGAGACCTGAATTTCTGCTGCTGTACTGAGGCAACAGGAGACACCTCCCTCAGCCAAATTTCTAGTGAACTTTCTGAAGATAACAATGGGGCAAGAGCCACAGGATCCCACAGAGGAACCCCACCATCTCCTGACCATCCTTTAGACAAATTACTGGGGAAGCCTGTCACTGAGGCAGCTGGATTCTGTGGAACTAACATTATCTCAACTTCAGCTTTCCACCTTGAATGTAGCTGTGTATAAATAGAATGCAAAGTGATTTTTTGTGTATGTGATATGATGATTAAAGTTAGCATCTTCTCTGCATTTGCTATTCTGAACTGTAAAGGAAAGCTAAATGAATTGTCAAGGAGACATAGTGGAAATTAATGATGGGGATAGAACTCCGAAGGGCTCTGGACATCTGGGCTCAGTGCTCTGCTGAACACCAGTAATTGGTTAAAATCTCTTAGTATTACCTTAGGTGAATGTCCTAAGCTTTCCCTGACAACTCTGCTGGCTGCTAGCTATGTATGCTTTTGTGCCTTCATTTCCAGCCCAGGGCCAGACATGCTTTTTTCCATCTCCTTGGGAAGAAGACTGGAGTGGAATTGGCAGATGACTGCTGCAATTGTTATCATCTCTTTGCTCTGTCCCTTGTAGCCTGTGCTCACTACCAGTGGTCAAGTTACCTGGTCACAGGTATGTAGTCCCCCAGCTTCCTATCATCTGCTTAGGGAGGAAACTTTAACACTTATGCTAGAAAACATGTAAAATTGTAAGAAATATTGCACCCATCAGTGATGGAAAACTGCAAAAATCTCACTCTGAACCACAAATGTGGAAAAACAAGATACCAGTGCTCTGCACGACACTGCTAAGACTTGATGAAATGACAGTTCTTTAAAAAAAATCAAAAAGGATTTTTATGTCTGCCTTCAAACACAATCTTGAATAACAACTCATATTCCCAGTATCGTGGCATGAAACCCTAGACATTGCAACTACACAAAGTATACCTTGTCCAATGTTAAACCACCAGCAAGGACAAACTATTTTTAGAGTTGTCATGTATTATTGCACCTGAGCTTTATTGGTCTTCAGATTAAAAGAGGTTTTTCTTCAGAGAAGCTCACTTGAATTTTACACTCATTTACTAAGCCTTATGTTGCTATTCAATTTATTTTAAAGCAGATTCTTTGGGAAAAATTAGAAAGCTAATTTGAATTGATTCTTTGGAGAGTCAGGCTTAAATGAAGTGCCGTAAAATTGACAGTCAAAGTGAAAAAAGAGAATTGAATTCTATACTTGTACTACTCAATGGGCACAGGCACCTTGCTCTTTGCTGTTGCGGGTTTTGATGCAATATATTTCAGACAATTTAAACACACCTAAGCATGACACTTCACTGAAGTTTTGGTCACTAAGGAACCACAGACTATTCTTTGTTCAAATGTTTTTTATCAGATAAATTTATGGCTGGCAGGTTCATAAAATTCCTCATTCTCTCCAGGTTTTCAAAACTATTTTTATAAATTCCGAGTGGCATTAATCCTGATATTGGGTAAGTAATGGTACTTTAGCAATTAGTTGGGGGTTTGTCAGGGCAATTTTCCTCACCAACAACCTCCCCTTTTTCCATTTCTAAGTGCACCAGCTCACATTTGAATAAGAACGTTTTGAGTGTCCAGCAGTTTTAAAGCCCAATTTAGAATGTTCTTTGACAGATTTGAGGTTTAGGTAGCAGGTGTGTGTTTTGAGCTTTTTCAAAAACAACATAACTTTTAGATTTTACTATCTCATATTACAGGGCATCTAAAATGGTTAACGTTTTCAGACTATTTAGGCCACCATGGTAATTTGTTATGAAATGAGTAAACATTTTTACAGGTTTTTCGGCCAACAGGTCAAGCCTGTAGACAGAAACATTTTAGACATCTAGAGATATTTTTCTCTATAAAAATGAGACTGTCTGCTTAACAGAATTTATACTTTTCTGTAACTGTTTGATGCATTTACATCTTGGGAAATTCACAGAAATAATGGCTGAGAAGATGGTTGTTCAATTTCCTGTCACATAAATTACTGAGTAGATGTTCATTACTCCATCCCAGTGCAGTGTTTCCAACCTAATCAGAAGAAGAAATGAGGATTTGAAAAGACATGCTGGAGTACACACTATTATTTGCTCTGCACATATGGTCTCATATTAGAAATGGCTTATTTTGTGTAAATATGTGAAGAAATATTTAAACTGAAAAAATATATATATTGCATTTTTCTTATAAACTTTATGTGAAAACAATTTTACTGAAAGAAGGCCTCATTCTCAGGATAATTTTTTGATGTGCCCAGCTTTCCAAACAATATTAGTCAGGAGCAGACATGCTTATTTGCTTAAGCTCCCATTGTAAGTGGACACCTTAAGTCAGACACCAAAGTTGATATTTAAATGTGGAAACTGAAATCCCCCAGTCTTTCACGCATGCTAAGTTTTGCTACAACCCTCAGCGATCTCAGGGGGAGATGTGGCTGCTCAACATTTTGAAAATTTGGCAGTTTTAAGTGAGGTGCTTTGTGAAGGAGAGGTGTCTGTCTGATCCAACTCAAATGCTCCTTGGAACCAGCTGGAAATGAGGGGGGTGTGATGCTTCCCTTGTTTACTGCACTGCTGAGCTGATGGAAACCTACGGACTGCTCTCCTCTGTGCCCCATGCTTTCTGGAAGCAGAACTTGCTGTTCAGAAACTTTCAGGCACCTGCTATTCAGAAACTTTCTTCTACCCCTTTTTGCTTAAGACATTAAGCAGAATTTGCCAACATGCTGGCAGCCACAAGCATGTCAAGCTGTTTGGCTCTGGGAGGTGACATGTGGTGCGTTTTCTCATACGTAGGGCAGAATTTTAACAGAGCTGATCTCTGGATCCCTGGAAATCCTTTAGCATCTGTCATGCTTACATAAAGAAAAATGTTTGCTCAAAGCCAGAGACCTGTCCTCAGTGTATCTCAACAGCTAAGAATCTGAAATTTCCCTCTATTGAAAATGGAATTGTTTCTGAATGCTGCATACAATAAGACTGTAACAACATGAAAGATAAAAAAAATAAGTAAAATTCATCCAATTGTCTCTGCTTTGTATTTCTGTTCTTACTCCACCAGAAGCCTGAGTCTTTCCTCTCTGTGCAGAACAGCATTTTGGGAACAAGCACTTACCCATGATGCAACCCTGAACCAGACATATCCCTCTCTTTTTTCCAAGTGAGCATGTGAATAGACATTGGCACTGTCCAGTCCTTAGATCTCTGTCTTATTTATGTTATAATATTAAAATAAGCTAGGATAATATTTTTCTGTACATCCATACAGCTTTCTGACACAAAATAAAGCACAAGGTTTGGAAACCTGCCTCCTTCCTGCTCCCATCTCCTTGCAGGGTACCTCCTTCCCTCAAGCCTGGCTTTCCCATCCTGTGGTTTTCAGTGGCTTCTCGGCCTGAGTAAGTCCATGAAACTCTTGCCATTCCTTGAAGAAACCTGCTGCTCCCTGGGTTCCCACAGCTCCAGGTCTCTCCCTCCTGCCAGCCTCCTGGTGTACCTCAAGGCCTTCCCCATGGCCCCATCCATGGTCCCAAGCAGAGGAGGCTCCCAGCAAGCTCTTCTAGCAACTTGTATGAGGAAAGCAATGATTTGTTAAGAAGCCTGTTTTGAGCCTGTTGAATTAAGGGTAAGCTACAAGCTTTGTGTTTTACCTATTGATCTCATTGGTGATTTTTTTTCTTGGAGAAGGAAGTTGGCTGGCAGTTTTGGTTGCAACTCCATTGTAAATAATGATGTAAACCATTAATTACCTGATATTTGTTTATTTGCTGAAGATTAGTAAAGGCCTTTTAAGAACCCCCGCAGATTTTGAGGGGTTATTAAATCATACCGTAAAAGGATGGATCCATGCCTGGTTCTAAATGGCAAATTGATTCCAGGTAAGGTCTAGAGAATGTTGCAGAAGCCATCTTATTAGAGAGTAAAAATGAGCCAGGAGAGAGACTTCTTGTTTATCATAGCATAAAAAGGGTCCTGATTTATTCCTCTTTACAGCTCAGTCATCCTGACTCCAACCAGTCACTGACTCTGGCTGCAGCAAGATCCTGCTGTGGGTTTCCCTTGCAGCCTCTGACTGCTGTTATTTCCTGCTAAACTATGACTACAGGTATTAGTTTGCAGACTCTGAATGCAGGCTTTTACCCAGCTAGACTGTGACTGCAGGTTCCAATAACAGGCTCCAACTGCAGACCCAGGCTGACCTCACAGCAGTGATTCTCTCTCCAGGATCCTGCTCCATGATGATCCTCCCCTTAGCAGCTCACCCCCTCTTTTATCTCACTCATCTTTATTGGCTACAGCTGTGACTCATCAGGGGCAAGGCTAAATTGGTTAATTAACACAGCTGTTACTTATCAGGGGTGAGGTCACCTGTATTCCCTTCTCCTACAGAAAAAGTGTGCTACGGAAATGAAAGACATTTCTTACTTTTTAGGGAAAAAAGGTTGCATGAGAATAGCAAGTCATTGCAAATGATTTAAACAATTCAAGCATTTTTTCTAATTAGACTTTGATAATTGTAGTGAATTGTCTCTTTTTCATAACTGGGTCTGAGTCCCTTTGCTGATCTGAATGTTGTCCCTCAAACAGAGGGTCTTGTGTCTCTTTGGATTAAGATGAAAACTCAGTTTTCTCAGGTTTATATCAGAGTTTAGTTATAATGATGACTATCTTCTAATTATAAATAAATAAAGGCAGAATTATAAATAAACCTGATTTTACTTAGGTATTTATTAGATCTTGTTACCAGAAATAGTAACATAGTAAAACCAGATTTGATCATTAGCTAAACCTTTGACAATATAACTCAAACAATAGATCAGTTTTCTCTTTGAGTTAAGCAACAGAAGATGCAATTTCCATTCTTTTAGCCAGCACAATAATTTTCTCTAGAAAACCTTTTGGAAATGTTCTTTTAGAAGATTCTGACCTTTTTTATTCTTATAGCTTTTAGGGGCAATGTGAAAGAAGTAAAGGAGGAAAATCAAGTGCAGGAAGCAAAAAAAGGATGAAACTCAGGAGACGGTTTTCTTTTCAGAAAAATGAAAATGGAAAAGATCTAACAAATCTTTTTATGGGAAGCTGAGTAAGTAGACATTGTTTATTTCAAAAGTACCTATAAAAATAGTACTATAAATTAGAATATTTGCCATCATAGGCAGTCTTACCGTAATTTTCTGTCTCTGTGTCTAATGCTGAAGGGTCACACCATGGAGATGAGTGCTTCAGAGGTGCCAATAGACAGACTTTTGATATTAAATACATAGTATTATCACACAGTAATCAAAGTGAGAAATAGTACAATGGCAAGGGAATTGCCTTTATTTGAGAGCTGGGAGCACATGTCCATAGCAGAGCTGAGGGGAAAGCAGAGCATGTGCTGCACAGTCCATGTGTCTTTTCTACCTTTCCTATCCCTGAGCAAAGCAGAGAGCCTGGCTGAGGTGCTGCTGGCACCCAGGGTGCTACCCAGCAGCTGAAGTGCCCCACACCTCTGTGGGTGTATCAAGAGCTCACAGCCTGTGCAGACACGGTACTTTAATTCTCTGATGCTTTCCAGGCATAATTCAACGGGATATCAATATCCAGTTGCAGCCACAGCTGCCTTTGCTTTGCTTTAATTATCTGATGAGCATGGTAACTCCATTTATTTCATAATTTTTTCAAGTTATCAGAAAAGTAAAATCTAAAAGATATGTCCAAAGAACCAGAAAATGTACAACATAGACATCTTTCTAAAGCTGTATTTGTGAAACAACTACAGAAAGTTATCTATCACAACATTTACAAAACAAGACTTAAACTAAGTAAATTAATACTGAAAGACTTCACAAGCCTCACAGTAAATCTTGTTTTTCAATGTATATAGGAAACATAAAAGCATTGTCATGCGAAGTAACAAATTCCCTTTTCCTCATCACATAACAAGACCTCTGACTGGAGCTGTCCCCCAGAATAGTCTGACTTCTTCTGTTTGTTGTTCACATCAAATCCAGTACATAATTTTTTGACTTTTGGAGTCAGGTTGACAGTTTATTATTAGTAGAGTTAATAAGCAAAAAATATTATCAATAGAGTTTACCGTAACAGTTACTTACATTGTTCCAGATGATAATGAAGATATAAAATTTTAAATATCTATGCATAAGTGTATTCCAAGAAGCAGAACATTTGTAGTTCCAGAACTCTGTTCCCTTTCTTAATGAAAGATGTAGATGAACAAACTGATCTCCAAATAAGCCAAGTCACTTCAATGGTTTTACAGTAAAGGTAAGTTACAACTTCTTCTAATCTGATACATTCTCCAAAAGGCTGAGGAGATGAAAGACCATTCACTAGACTGAGGTAAGTGCTTTGAGGAATGTGAAACACAAAAAATTTACACATTTCTGTGACAAAATGCTATATACTTTGTATTTGCTAAATTAATAATAATAACAACATCATTATTAGATTGACTTTATTAGATATACAACTGAAATAATTTTTTAAAATCAGCATTTTAATATGCTTTATTCACAAAACTCAATGTAAGCTGTGCTTAGGCATGTTTCAAAACTCACCCTGTAATTATAATATCTGGAGGATCCAGGTGCCACCCCCCTTAAATTGCCTGGCCACTGCACCATGTAATTGAGGGCAGAAATGGACCAGGATCCATATGCTCATGTATGTCAGCAAGGAATTATCTATAATAATTCTTGTCCATTTATCATTTGGTAGAAGATTTTGCAATAATTTTTTCAGCTCTCATGCATGCCCTCTCTACAGCCACGTTTGCACTGTGTTTCTGTGGCTTGTGTTGAAAACAATTATTAGCACATGCTGGAGACTATCAAATGGGATGTTTGCAGCTGTCATTTCCCAGGATTATCTTTTGCCTCCCATTTGGGCTGATTATGTCTGTTGTCAACAGCCTGTTGGAGGATCATGTTAACAGGGGCCAAATGCAAGACTTTTCTCATCAGACAGCACTTAGGGTAGGAAACCCAAAAAGAAAGAAATGCAGGGGACATGAAGAGAAAATAAGCACAGAGAAGGAATTACAGAGTTTTGTTCGTAGCTGAGAAATGTTTCATAATTTCAGCATAATTTGGCTTTTTGATGAAGCTAATGCTTCATTCAATGCAATTTTATTCTTAAATTACCTACAAATTCAAAATGATCTTCTGACTACATCATCTGGTCTGACTCAGACATGGCAAATACAATACGAGCAACTCCACATCACTAAAGCACAGGAGCCTGCAGCTGGGGAAGCCTGAGGCATTTCCTCAAATTCCTGTTGAAGTTGATAGAAGGTTTTCCTAAATAAAAACTGAAGTGCCTGTGATCAGACTATGTTCCTCACAGGATGGGGATGTGCTGGGAAAAATTCCCTGTATCTAAAGGCTTGTCAAAAATACAAGCCAGCACAAGCAGCATTTCACAGCTGAGAGCCAGATGGATGGTGGATACTCTTCACTAAGTGCCCTTTCTCCACCTTTTCTTTTTTTGTAAGTTTAAGGCAGAGAGAAGTAATTAACGATATGTGGGCTGGGAGAAGTGTAGGGTATTACACTCCAAGAGCTAAAATACTCACAGGCACTTGATGCCTTGCTGCACTGAGGACTACTCACAAGTTGCTGCTCCTGGAGTCCAGCCATATGTGTTAGAAAAACTCATGTGGAGTTTTAATGTGCAAGTAGATAGTTAGACAGGCACATCAATATTTCATGGAGAATTGTTAGATAAATATGCAAGAAGCTTTTATTCAGATCCAAATTTGCCTTTACTCAGGCATTGAATGTGGTAGACAAGGGGTTCAGTATTGACACTTGAGTGTAGGTATGCACATGAATTGATACTTCTCAGTTAGATAGTAGGTGTTTCTTTAAAATAAGTTCTCAATCAGATAAAGGTTAAATGAAGTCACTGGCACACATGATGTGCTGCAGGTAGGAGTGCAATAAAATAGGTATGGCTCTGCATAACATGCATTTTTTTATGTTGTACTCTTCAGATTTTGTCTGCAAGAGGAGTTTGATGCAATCAGTCACAGCTCTTATAAGAAAACAGAAATTCATTTACACTAATTATCTGCCTTAAGACAGAGTTTTGTACCACCTCTCCATCATCTCCCCCTCCTTGTCTGGCGAAATGAGAGTGAACATCAGTGCAGGTTCCTGTGGGGAGGTGTTTTGGCTGGAGCCTGGCAGGCACAGATGGACAACCAGCTGCAGTCCCTGGTCCTACTTGACTGAACAACCACACTGGGTCATCTAATGGATACTCAGAGCCATGAGAGCACTTGTTTGCTCTAAACTGCAGCTCCCCCAGGTTTCCTTGGGTTGAACAACTGGCACACTGTAGTCCCTCTCAAAAAATTTTCTCTGATGCCCATTTTAGGTTTGTGACAAGCCTTGTGGCCTACTACTTGTCTTCCTTCTCCCACACATAGAGCCATGAGAAAGCTTCTACCCTTTGTACCGACCACTCAGCTTCCAGGAACTGGTGCTCTGTACAGAACGTGGCTCATTAGGCTCATTCCTGGGCCTCTGGCTGAGGAGAGGGCCTGGCCCTGAGAAGCCCAAATTGGCAGCACAGGCACGTGGCAGGGTCTGTGTGGGTGCCCCAGGCACTGCTGGTGCTCCCAGCCCGCCAGATCTCACAAGCCTAGGTGAGGGTGGCTAGAAAGGAAAAGCCATGGGATAAGGGCAACATAGACAAACACAGGGCTCCTGTAGAAGTAGCAGGATGAGGGGAATGTTAGCACTGTAGTGAGGATTTGAGTATGGGCAGTTGATGACAGGAAGAGGAACAGCTGGAGAGAAGGGCATCAAGGCCTTTTAGAGCATGGGACATCAGAGCTCAGGGTGGGCCTCTGCTGCAGTGGCTGTCTGCTCATGGTGTCCTCTGCTGCTGTCCCAATGCCCACACAAGCCTGCTGCTGTCCTGCAGGCTCCAGCTGGGCTTCTTTTCTACCCTTCTTCCTGGTGCTACATTACTGCTTTGCCCCTTCCTGTAGACAGTCCTTGAACCTTGCTAGGCCAAGCTCTTTTGTTCATTCCTGCAATCCCACTTGTTGTATGAACTGAGACTAGTTTCCCTGCTAGCCTCCATGAAATCAGCAATGCTGCATCCATCTCTCTCTTCCTTGCAATCTCTGGTCCCCTCCAGACATGGCTTCTCCTAATCTGAATTTCTTCTGTGTGCTCTGACACCAGAGATGAGTTTCTGTGAAGACAGGCTTCCCACTCCCAATGCTGTGAAGAAAGCTGGTCTGAGGGTACATCTTTCAGGCATGCAGTATGGCTCCACTAAAACCCATGATAACCATGTGTAGTTAAAGCAGTCACATCTAGACAGTGGCTAACACTGCAGATGCTTGGAGTCTTTCACGGTATTCCTTTTTTTCCCTAATTTTTTTTTCTCCCTCCCTCTGTTTTGTACTGATCTCCCCACCGTATGTGGCCCTTCAGTCTCCTTGCCCATACTAGAAAAATGAGGAATCTATGACAATAGTACAAGAGTGTCTTGTGACTATGACACAGCAGTAGATGGCTCTGACAGCACAATTATGTTGAAGCCAGTGGAATTGAGCCTTTTTTATCACACAGCTAAGAATCTGACTCCTATTTTCAAAAGATTAATTCTTTTCAGATTTACAGAAGTCATCCAATGTCTGCTTCTTGCAGCTCCTTCTTCTTGTCAAAGCACTTTACTTTTCTGTTCTCACAACAATCTATTTTTTAAAAACAATGAATGAATTTTATAAGAATAATGGTCTCGTGTGTGAAGCTCAATCAATCCAATTTTCAAGCCTTTTCAAAGTTTGCCAAGCTTTACAGCTTAAAAACCCACACTTCAGCTTCTCACAGCAAGTGTGAGATGCTTCTTAAATTTTTGGGCAGTTGGAGCATTTGCTGTCCTCAGGCAACATCAATTTGTACATTACCACAATGAGCCCAAATTGCTCTCCGTGGTTTGATTCAGTTCCAGAGGCAAATTATAAGATTTAGGCACAACTGGGAAAATATAGGTGAGAATTTCAAAAGTTCCTTCCAGCACATACAAGCTCAGCTTCCTTAAAACTGCTAGCACTTGTGCTCCAGGTCAGTCAGTATTCAATGTCTGCTCACATAACACTTTATTATACCTCTGTTAAGGTGCGTTAGGAGAGCCCAGCAGGCATAGTTCTTATTTCTGCATTGACTGCAAGCTAGTGAACAGATGTGATTCCCTCCCTCCACCCTCCTGAAGAGTCAGGCGGGTAATTTCACCTGCAGACATGCAGATGAATATTTACTCAGTGCAGGCAAACTACTTACATCTGCTACACTATTTCTCTTGGTTATTTTTCTGACACTGTCAGGAAGGCCTTTATTTCTTGGCTGAAACACTCCAAACAATATCTCTTAAATAAGCTGAGAATGGACAATGAACTAATGTGAGCGATTTGTGACCATGGCCTTAGACTAATGAGAGTGCACATTTCTGCCACGTGGCCATTGCTCATGGATGTATATGTTCTTCAGAGGTACTCAAAACCTGTGTTTTGCAATAAAAAAACCCCAAACATTTTGACATAAAACACATTAAAAGGAACAATTCCTTAAGGTTTATGCAATGAAAATAATAACTAAAAAAAGGTATTAACCAAAAAATAAGAGTATGTATTAAAAAAAAGATAAAAAATAAATTGCTACTGTTAAGCAGAGGGGTGAAGTACTGAATTTTAACCTAATGAATTCTAAAATAGAGATTTCTCTGTATTTCTGTTCTATGAGAAATAATCATATCAGACAACACATTTTAGAGTTCCTATTCTCTTTTATTGTGACGCTGCACCTTAGAAAACTGAGATCAGGTCTTTTACTTAACCCTTTTTGTTAGTTTTTACATTTTTACGTTTAGTAATATTGCACTTCTGTTGTATCTGTTCCTTGTCAATGTTACTTCTAGGCTTTGACACTTCAATAAAATAATGTTTTTATGCTTGGTTCAGAAAATGCTATCAGGACATATTTGTGTTTAAACACATTTCAATGGAAGGAATTAGACAAGAAAGCCCCTAAAAACATGCCTGTTGATCTCTGATTATGTGAAGCATCTTTTGTCTCGATTATTTGCTAGATTTATCTCTTTAGCATTGCTTTTACAGGAACTGGAAAGAATACTATTCAAAACACATTAAAGAATAGAAAAAGAGCTGATATTTTCTCTTATTGTTCAAATGACATCTCAAGCATAAAACAAAACGTGATGAGTGAGTCAATATCTTGAAAGCGAAAAAACCACAGAATTGATCTTTTTATTTAAGTGGTTCCATGTGTTGAGCTGAAGTGGGAGTCTCAGTTACTTTGCACTAACGAAAAATCAGACCACATCAGTTTAACCTAAATAGCCAGAAGTGGAATTGGTAGCTTGACATCTTTGAAAGCTCAGCAGAATGTTCCATGGAGGACCAGCACTAATTAAGGTCTTCTCACCCTGTGCTTTTGCTTTTCCTTGTTCTTGTGCATGTCTTTGCCTTGGGAACAAGGCTGAGATTTAGTGCATTGAGCACATTTCATCCCTTGGCCAGCAGCACCATGGGTCCCTGCTCGGGGTGGGGAGGAAGCAAAGCTGGACATAGCCATGTAGGGACTGAATTGCAGGACATGGTGCATGGCCTGGGAGCCCCAGAGAAGCTCCCCTAGCACCCCAGAACCCAGGAGAGATCTCTCTTCTTGCCAAGGAAGGCTTGCCATGAACTCCTCTTTCTAACCTGACTGTAGATGCCCACTGTAGGGAAAGGTGGAGGAAAGAGATATCCCAAGACACACCTAACACTGATGGGAGTCATACTGAACATGTGAAGCATGACCTGGATGCTCTGCAAAAGCTGTGCCCATGCTTTTAGGGCTGAACAGACTGAAGCAGCTGCGTTGTGATACCCAGAAACACCAAGCTGGCTTCATCCAATTATCCACATCTTCCAAATGTGCCTTCAAAGGCAACTAGAAACACCCACCCTGTTTGTGAGGTGTTGAATGTTCTTGCTAAAGTGCTGTCTCTTTAGCAGGGCACTCAGGATTGAGCTCCAGTTAAGGTAACTGTGAGCACCGTGTACACTTCTATAATTATTATTGCTGTTCGTTTTCTTATTTCATTGGTGTTTATGGTAAATTGTTCTTATCTCAAACTGTGATCTTTGCCTTTTGTGATTCCAGTTCTCCTCTCCAGCCCCAATAAGTTTGGAGTTTTGATGGGAGCACTAAACGGGAGAACACCATTTCTAAATCATGACAACATAGCACTAGATTCCTCTGGGCAAGATATAACAGGCCACTGATAAGTGCATGCTGCTGCTAATGGAGTTTGCAAATCTGTAATGAGTGTAAACACTCTGTGTCTGGCAATTGCCTAGGCTGGGTGGAATGATGTGTCCCAGAGTTTCAAACGCATCTTTTGCAATTGTGATGGGGTTTTTCTCTCCATGCTGGGTACTGCCAAGTTGAGGGTAGCTATGTTGTCTAGGGCAATAGAGGAGTCCTGTCTAGAGGAGACATACAGAAATGGCTTGTATGGTGAACCTTGTTCAGGAAAATTGCTCTGAGCTGACCTCTCAGTTGAGCACCTTTGTGTAACAGTGTACCTGTTTGTACAGAAAGGCTCATTACATCTGTGTAATGAGAACCCAAAGTGAACAGGATGCTTGTCAGAGGCTATGCTGGAGATCTGGGGCATTTCACATGCCGGCTGCATATCTTCAAAGGTTCCTGCATGCAGAGGTATGGGAGATGGGAGCCAGCCTGTCAGAATGCTGAATGCACCAGCTGTCAGAGTGTGTGGCTGCCATGGGCTTGGGCTCTGTGATCCAGTGACCCTGAGTCTGAACTTGGATGATTTTTATAGCCAGAAGAGATGTAACCTGTGGTGTTTCTGGGCAGAGCTCTTTGCTGATTAACATTTATGGCCTTGGATTCTAATAATGCAGTAATTTTAAGGCTAATGTAGCAAATTTAAGCAGTGAAGACCTTTCAGGTGACACTTGTGTAAAGATTCCACTTTAAAAATAAAGTAGAATTAGAACATATTAGCCAAAACATTTGGCAGCTATTTTGGACTTGACATCATAATTCTTTTGAACTAATGAGGGTTATCTGCAATATTCTGGTAAACTTTTCCTTCTCAGTTCCTTGTTTATCAGCTCTATTATCCCTTGTCATGTTTTTAGTCTAAGCTAAGAGACTAATCAGAAGCCAGATAAAATAGCCTGAAAGATCTCCGCTGATTTCAGACATCTCTGGAGCAGACTCTAATGCTAGTAATCTCTTAGAATGTGAACCCAATTTTGAAGGCATTTGTACTGATGGAATAACTGCTTGCTCTGGGAAGTTACTCTGCATTTCCATCATTTAAACTCTTCTCCTTTTATTCACCTGTTCACCACCAGACAATGCCTCTGTGGTTTATAAATAACAGTGGGTAACAGACAGTGATTATATCCTCATGCCCTCTTTCTATTAAGTTCTGAGCAGATTTGGATGAGTAAAAGCTTTATGCTTCAGATTCACCTTTTATTTGTGCCACTTAAATTTTTCATCTCTATAAAGTTATTTTCCCTCTTCAGTCCTTCCCTGTCCTCTCCTGCCTCTGGCTGCTCCTCAGCATTTTAGTCAATAGGAGCTTCAATCGGTGCAAGCACATTAGAAATTAGCCCAAGAGCAAGTGTGTTATGAGAAAGTTGTCTACTATTTTCTAGGAGAAGATAAAAGCAAAGGAAAGAACCAAGTATACTGAGCAAAATAAGGACAACAGGCAAGTACATGATCAAGGAGGGAAGATCTATTAAACTTGCATTCAACTCGGTGGAAAGAGAAGGGGCCAAGGCATGTAGTTTGTCTGCAATTATCATACAGTGCTTTGGGACAGTGATTTCCAGTATGCTCTTTCCCATTTTGTTGAATTTTTAATTCAAATTGTGTACTAAAAATAGGGAGCATTTTGGAGCTGAAAAGATGTGAATGGCATAGGAATAAAAACCAGAAACTGCAAGAGGAATGCTGCTGTAGCTGAAACAGCCCTGCTGGGATTTTTAGCTTTGTGTCTCAGTCAGTTAGAGTTACAAAATGCAGATTTGCCTTATCTAGGTCATTTTGGCTGAGAGAACACATGGTAGTCCCTTTGTGAAATAAACAATTAGCCAGAGCAAGTGGTCATCTGTCTAACTCTCTTTCTGTAGCTACTGCTATTCCCTTCTCTTGTGTGAATTTATTTGTACAGATAATTATTAATAGCAAGAAGCTTTTAATTTTTGCAAGTTTTATAAAAAATGCTGGAGCCTCTAGTTTTCAATTTGTATCACTGCAACATGGCTTGTTTGTCCAGAACCAGAAGGTCAAAAGATTTTATCTAGATAAAATTATGAAACCTTATGCTTATGTATTAGTCTCCTCTCCAGAGAAGACTGGAGAATTTTTTGCCTGAAGTCCCAATTCAGCAACTGCTCTGAAGAAATCCCTTTAAAAAGCAGAGCTATTTCTTCTCTAGGCTAAGAAACAAAAACAGAACAAAACAAACAAACAAACAAAAGCTGAAAAATCAGAAAGCAGTTTCATCTAATTGTTAAGCAGCTGGGCTTTACAAGCCTCAGAGGTCCTCTGCCATGACTGTATGCATGTGGTATAGGCACCACTCTTTCCAGCAGCCACTGGAGGTGGTGCTGCCACCTCTGCCTTGGGGTGCCCATTACATTGAGACTGGCATTGGTGACTTTTCATGAAACAGCTGATTTGGTGTGATAAAGACACAAACCAGGAAACTTCCACAACTTCAGCTTTTGCTTTTTGTCCACGTTACGTTTTATGAATCATAATATTGGTAACGTGATCTCATATCTTTGTCTAGATTTCTGTGGACTTCTGTTTGGACAATGAAATGCATTTGCCTAACTCACATATGAAATCTTAGACCCAGGGAGGCTAAGAAAGAATAATTACCCATAATTTTACAAAATCACATCCTTCTTTCCAGAGCTTTTCTAAGGTTCTCCAACCATGTCCAGCTGGAAGGATTGTTACACCCTAATGAACCAGCTTCTCCTTTAGAAATAGTGTTTCATCCAACTAGAGCAGACGGTATTTTAGAAAAAAAATGATCCATGTGTTTCATTTTCTGCTGTTTTAAAATCTAATAATCAATTGTGGTTCAGAGTAACCAAGGACAGTTAAAGGGCTTTAAGTGCTTAAGTAAAGGTGGGATGGGAATTTTCTGACTTACAATGGCATTGGTAGAAATTGGCTTCCAAGAGATACCACCAAATATCCCACCTGATGCCTGCTTCCAGATTCTATTTACCTTTGTAGAATCTGACCCCTTTAATGTTAAGAATTAGGGGAATACTTGAAAATCCTCCATCGCACTGTCAGTCAAGGAATTTACTTGCTTCTCCCAGAAAGCTTAGAAAAGTGTTGGGGTTTGTTTTGATTGATTTTTTCCCCTCTCATTTTCTTTCATCAAATGTAGTTTCCAGTTTCTAATAAGCTTTGGAGCTGACACTTGTTCTGGAGTTACAACCAGTGTTAAGCATACAGAGGTGAATGAGGATTAATTTAAATTTGAAGAGAACTTCAGCTCAGAAGTGAGCCAGGTCATATTCCAAAAGCAGTGCATTGTATCCAGCCCCAGTGTGATGGACAACTGCCATCTGAGCTTACATGTTACAAATAGTTTGTGATTATGTATATCTAGGAAGGGATGCTGCAGATAGGTACCCTTATCGTCCTTGAAGTTTTTATATCTTTTTATAGGTGAATTGTTCACCAAAATTTGTTCACCTGAAAATCTCTCGTTTTCTGTTGCTGTTGGAGAAAAGATACTAGAGACAACGGAAAGCAAATCACTGTTGTGTGACATATGGCTGGACCTGAGCAGTAAACCACAAACCAACCTCATTCCCCATAAACTGCTTCAGGGGGGGTATCTGTTTGGACTAATACAGTGTGTTGTTGCTGTGGAAAAGGAAGGCAGGGCTAGATGTCCTGCATCTGCTTTTCTTGACAACCCAGCAGATTTCTCCTGCAGTAAAGTGTGTTGGAAAGCTTAAATACGTCTTTTAGGAGGACAGCTCATGACACAACCTTGGGGTCGTGGAGACATGGCCCTTGTAAGTGAGGGGAGCCTGGGATGAGAAAGAAGCATCTTTCACTGAAATAATTCCTCCAACAAGTTTTAAGTTTAGAACAATTGGGGGAAAAATAGCTTGTGTGGGATCACCTGAATGACAGTGCCTCGCAGAACAGGATATCCTTGATATGCTTGAGTTCCTGATGACACATCAGGACAACAGTTCTTTAACACTTATAGAGTATATTTTGTCTTCCAAGCTTCATGAACATTAGCTAATTAATCCCCATAAAGCTTGAGGGAGTTGTATACGTATTGCTACAATCCATGGACTGACAAAGGACTTCACAGTTGTCACCATGTGTCCTAGGTTAAAAATGTAAGATGTGCCCAAAGTATGTATTCTATCACCATCTTCATGAGGTGTTGGAACCAGGTGGGGCAGTGTTTCCCTNCACCATGCCTCAAGCTGTGGCTACTGCTGGCATCATCCAGGGCAGGAATTAAGATGATTTTACTCAAAAGCATTCCTGTTCCCACCCCCAATAAGTGGCAGTTCAATGAGACTGTCAACAGTGATTTAGAAGTTGTGATCCAAAACGAAGCTGGACTACTTCTATCTATGACAGCGTAATATAGCCATTCACAGCTAATGCCTTTAACCAAGCAGGCTGTGGGCTGCAGCCTGGGGAACTGGGGCATAGGGTATCCAGGGCTGTACTCAGTCAAAATCCCAGCAAGCCAGTGCCAGTGCCAGCTCTTGCACTGCTGGAGCCATGCTATAGCCCTGAATGTTCGTCTTCGCACCGCAGGGAAATGAAGAAGTAGATCCATTGTAAACATGCACAGAGAAAGTCAGCAGCATTGTAACTCTGCACAAACTGTCTGCAGCTATATACATATATGTATGTGTATATATACACACACATATATTTTTTTCTTGCTTCTCTTGCTGCTTCTAGAACCATGATACCAGGGGTGAAGCAACTGTCTTGAAGCATCTTGCTGCTTGGATAAAAAACACCTGTTCCTCCTTAGCACAGATAAGGCCATCTGTGCACAGTAAAAGTGAGATAATATTTAGGAACCTTCCAGGGTACTAAAGACTGCACTTTCCTTGACATCTTGTGCTGTTTAAGCTCATGGCAGTGCTCCCTTTGAACTTGCTTACTTGTTATGTAGTTCTCCCCACGTGCATAAATTGAAGTAGAGTGCAATTATGCATGTAAATAATATGGTCCAGGGAGGGCACATATAACAGAATCCATGCTGGTAGGAGCCAGCTGATGCTTGGACATCACAGGTCTCTGTGCTGTGTACCGGTAGTTTGACATCTGTGTTGTTACATCCATCAGTCAATAAAGCCCACGCTGCCTACCTTTAGAGGGTGAGTTACATGTGAGAAACTGTTTTCTCTGTAGTTACCAGGACTAAAAGAGACCACTGGGATTGTGGGGACCTGCATGAAAACTGCTGTGGTAGATACGCCTTACGGAGCAGGGATAGATGTGGCTGCAGGGCAGCAGTTTTCTGCTCGACTGAAAGTCAGACCATGCACCCTGAAGGATGTTTGCTTTTGGCCTGTTGTTAAAGACCTACTTTAATGGCAATTCCACTGCCTTCTCAGTTAATCTCTTCTAGTGAGTCTGTTTCCTCTTTATGTTTCCTAATATCTAACCTAAATCTTTCAAATTATCACTGTTGCAATTACATTCTCATCTTCTACTTCTCCACAATTACTCCCTGTCCAGTCCATTGTGGACATGGAAATTATTTCCTTTCTCTGTGTGACAGCTTGATTGTACTTTAAGGATGCTGTTGTGTCCCAGCTGGGACTTTTCTTTGATTTAAACAATCCTGGTTCATTCAGCCTTTACTTGCAGATGGTGGTTTCTAGAGAGCTGATCTATTTTGATCCTTCCATCTGGTACGTCCCTGGTTGTTCCAGGTCCTCCATGGCACATACTGGGTCTGTGACCTCACTAGTGCTGAACCAACAAGCAAGAATTACTTCATATGTTTTTAATGTTACCCAGTGAGAGAACTCTGCTTTTTGGGTGTGTCAGTGTTTACTGGGGGCCCAGGGTAGGCACAGATCCAGGTGTCAAGGAGGGAGAGCATTTCCCAGTGGTCCAGAAAACAATTAAATTATATGTTTACCATCTGATTTTCGCTTCTTCCCTTTTTCATTGTACCAAAAGTAAGTACTAAAGGAAACTTACCTCTGTTAAGAAATTTCTTCTTTTGTAACTTCCTAATTTAGGACTGCTAAACCGCAGCAGTACTAGTGATATCACAGCTGTACTAGAAAATTAATTCCAAAATTAACATATCCAAGATTGGACCAAGTGAAGCAAACTAATTGTAATGGGTGAGTCATGATAAACTGTAGAAAAAAAAAGAAGTTCAGAATATTTAGCAGACATACCAAAGGTCACATGAGAAAGACACAAAGGTCAGTATGAGAATTATTATGTTATTAACATCTTAAGTTTTTCTCCTTTAGAAACTAAGTCATGTAATCCTAATTGAAAGTGAAATACAACTATTTTTGTGGAGAAAGACAAAACAAGCCAACTAGATGGACACAAGTACACAGAAATACATAATTTTTACAAAAATACTGAATGTGGCCTAGGGGTGTTGCACAGGAAAGTGGCTGCAACTTGACCAATGTTGATTTCCCGGTGAAATGGAAGCACATTTTGATTGGAAAATGTAAAAAGAAAATAAATATCACTGTAAGAGAGAGAGGATTGTGTTTCATCAAAAGTGAATTGGTGTTTTGGTGACTAGAAAATTTTCTACTTTGGAAACCGTAAAAAGGGGTCTTAACTATAGGTGAATGACCTTCATGTTTCAGCTGCTTCTTCCACTTCCCCAGTCTTGACAAAGAGGCTGATGAACAGAGGCTCCTCCCTACATTTGTCACTTTGTGTTGCAGGAAATGAACATAACAAAATTTGGTGCAGCCCCTTGTGAAAAAGAAAGGTGATTTTACTTTATACAAATCTATTTCCAGTCCTTCAAATTCCTTCTTGCAGATTGTTCATGTATGCACACGCACACATTTCTCACATGTGTTCACACTAATTCAAGAACCTTGTGCTGTCTGTGCTCAGGGAGGCAGGGACAAGAGGTGCTGAGCCTTGACCACTTACCACGTCTCAGCTTTTTCTTTTCTGGCAGTGACAAACTCCTCTTTGGCTAATCCCTTCATACTCTCTAGGAATTGAGAAATTACTGTAATGTAATAGACTGACCGCAAATCTTGCTCAGTCCTTGCTCCAAGGATGTAAAGCAGGGTTACTCTCCTTTGTAATTATTTCTGTTCTAAGATTATAATCCTATTTTCTGTTGAGGCAAAAGGAGGACAATAGCGAAACAACTGAGGTACATCCTTATTCCCATCTTGCTGTTACTAATTTGCAAGATTTGTGCTGATGAACCATCTCTGATGGGTTTTATTGCAGCGTAGACAACTGGTCTTCAAGTGCTACCCCTTCCCACACTCCCCAGCATCTACAGCTCAATTTTTGCCATTCTAATGCTTGATAATCAGCATGGGTTATTCTTTTAAACCTTGCTCTCATTTCTTATAGTGCTCTGACACAGGAATTGCTATTCGTAAGTCAGCTAGGTTAATCTTAATAAATATGTCACAAATGTCAACACAGATGATAGTCTGCAGCCAGGACCTTGTAACTTGAGAAGTATTTCTCCAGACTCCCAGAAGCTCCTAACTCAGCAGAGGCTGCCAGATAGAGCAGGCTGATGCAGCCTAAGCACACCTCTCATCCCAGTGAGGAAGGAGATTGTTGCTGCCATAGTAGTCACTGTTAGCCTCTGCATAAGACTAGATAAGAAGAGCATATGTTTATTTTATTTAGATAAAGCAAGGGCAAAAAATGTACGCTGACAACAGTGAAAGCTCTTACTAAAGAAAAGAGCTATAGGAGAAAAACGCAATTCTGTGTTATCATTGAAGACCTTCTTACATTGTTTCACCATTTCCTGGTGCAGAAGATTTGCCCCTGCAGCAGCCCACACTCCCCAAGGATGAGTGCATCCTGGGGCTTTCTCGGGGCCACAGCTTTCCCCTCTGCTGCTGAGGGTACGTCACCTGAGGCATGCAGGTGAAGAGCTCTCCCTCTCTTTTCTTCCCTCCTGCAAGTCAGGCTATTTTGTCTTTTCTCTAGACTTCCAGGCTTCTTGTTAAGGATATGCTGGCAAAACTATAAATTGCAGCTCTTGAAAGAAAAGACATTTTATAATCACTTTATTAGAGTTACACTATCCATCCTACACTGAGCCTTTCTTAAAGATCAAATATGATGTGGCTGTTGGATTAAGCATCCATCTCTGTATACCTATATGGTTGGCTTTAGGGTGACACCCTTAGTCAGGTTTTTGAGGAGGAAAAGGATAATACACGAATAAAGTTACAATTACTGTGTTGAGTCCAAAATATAAATCCATGTGCTAGTTGTTACAACCTAGCTAAAGAAGGAGTAGGAAGGAATCCATCAAATTATTTTCCGGGAGTTTTATATAGCTACTCATAAGAGTTAAATTAAATGAATGTTGTGTGTGTGTACTAGCTAGATTTATAGACTCTCCTTAAAATGTAAGTATTTCAGGTCCTGCTGACAGAGCACAGAAACAGAAGCCAGGATTGTTTCACCCACATAGCTGGCTTCAACTCTCATTTATTTGGATGTATTTGGCAGTACTAGAGGGGCTCATGCATGCTTCACACAGCCATTTCTTGGGACACTTGTGAAAATTTGGGGATTTCAGCCTTGAAGCAACATGAAGCAGGAAGGAAGCTAATGCTGCAAAAAGCATTTCCTTTGGCAAGTGCTGCCCCTTTCCATGCCAGGACCCCTCAGTGAACCAGAGCCTTCAGGCCACCTCCTAGCTACCACACAAAGCTCTGGTTAATATCTGTGTATTTTTCATGTATTTTCTTTCCTCTGTTAAGTATTTTTTTGCTAGATCTCTAGCCAGGCCAAGCTAATGTAGCTTTGCTGGTTTGGGGTACTTGACCATGTAACCCTCAGTCAACAGAAATGAAGTCCCTTATTCAGCTGCCAGTACATTATTCAAGCAGCAGGACAGTGTATACCTGTAAATATGCACAACAAGCAAAATAAATTATAAATGCACTAGACTTCATTATCTGGGGTGGCAGAGAGGGAAAGGAGAGAATCTGGCCGGTGTCTAGTCCATTCAGGGTCCGCAGTGGGGTAGGCACTGCAGAAGCATTTCTGTCTCTTTGCAGGAATCCATGGTGGGCTCTGCAGGGCTTGCACCTTTGGCTTGTGCACTGCAGCCTCTGTGCTAGGTGCCACCTCCCAGCCTGCACAGACACCCTCTCTGGGGGCTGCTGCCTGCGATGGTCCTGTGCATCCTCCCTGTGGGACATGAAGTCTGCTTGGGCTCAGCAAGACCAGTGGCACTGAGCCCCATCCTGAAGGGCTTTTCCTGCCTCCTAGTCATGCAGCCCTGATGTGTCTGTGTGTATTTACCTCCAGCTCTGACCCATGCAGGACTGATTTACTTTAATATGAGGAGTGGTTTTAGCACCTTCATATTCCACTTCCTTGCCGTGTTCATTCCTCCCAGCCTTGCCTTTCTCTAAGCAAAGCAGTTCCTTCTCCGCTGTACTCCCTGTGCAGGACAGGCAGTCCTTTGGGCTGGCAGAAATCCTTTCCCATCTGTTCTGGTCTGAATTCCTCTTGTGTGACACCCGCTACCTGAACGGTGCAGAGCTCCACAGGGGGCCCTTCTCAGTGGCTGCAATGGTATGGATGTTTCTTTGAGGATGAGAAAGATCATTTCTGAATTCATTTACCACAGTCTAGGAGTGTGTATGATCATCTTTTAGAAGTACTCACCCTGCAGCTGAGTACCCTGTGATTTTATCTTCTTTAATTAATTTTCAGCTCTCCATCTAACTGCAACAGTTTTCTTACCAGCCTTTGCTTTTCCAGATAAATTCAGCCTCTTTCTGTTTTTCAAAGTAATCTAGGTCTTTTTGCATGACATTCCAATCCTTTGCTGTGCTAGCCTACTTCCTAAATTTGTGACATCAAAACATTTATTGATATAAATATATATTTTAAAATTATATATTGAAATAACTTCCTTTTTCGTAAATTCCTCTGATGAAATTACTGTAAAACAACAGTCCATGAGCATTACTCTCAGCACTTGCCTCTGCAGTAACCGCTTTCAGCACAATCCCTCCTCCTTCAGAAGAATATATTATTCAGTAAGCTGAGGTTATATTTTATCTCATTTACTTTCATGTCCTCAAATTTTGTTTTATTTAGAAATTGTCCTAACAAATTGCACAGTACTGATCTCAGAAAAAAAAAAATGCATAAAATTGTCTGGTTTACTTTTCATTTGCTTTTTAGAGGTGCTACCAGTGCTGTTATCCAGGGAGACAGTGCTCCTTGACAGTGTCATTTGATGTCCGGGTTACTCAGAAGCAGGGAGGGACATCACCTCCTCTTGTTCCCTCCCTCTGCAATGAACACACCTTTAGGTTTGGAATCATCCTTGAATTACCTTTAATCTTCACATGATTCCCATTTCAGAGCAGTTCTGTTTTTTCATTATTTTCTTTTTATTTATATAGCTAGGCGATATTTGTTATTTTAATTTTCTTTACAACTGTATTTCTAAACTCTGATCTTCAAGTCAGTTTTCTTTGCTCATCTGTCTCTTTTTTGGTTTCATCTAAGTGCTTTGATTACTTAGACTTCAGGTGATTAAGTTTGCTTTGTTTTAAAAGAGACATGGGGTCTTGTGGCAAGAGACATGTCCCTTGCACTGGGATGTGTGACCTGGCACAGGACTGAAGCTGTCCCAGTCTTTCTTTGGCAGTCGTACTGGGAACAGTGCTCTCTGGCTGCCTGGAATGGGGAGAAGGAAAGTCCAGAGCTCTACAGTGTCTCAGGGATTTTTTGGCAGGATATACATAGGATGATCTGTATATTTCAGGGTGCCTGTGGTAATCTGGGATGTCTGATCTCCCTATGAGAGACAGCCATTTTGAAGTTATTATTCATCCTGTTAGATCTGAAGCATTTCATTAGAAGTTGTTTTCCCCAATTTACTGAATTTCAAACCCTCTCTAAAGTCAAATCTGTGAGTTATTTGGTCAGCTTATTTTCACTAGCTTTTTCCTGGTAGTTAGTTCAAGAAATAGTAACAGGTCTATTTTTGTTCATTATTTAACTGAGCCAGTCCACACCCACTCACTGCAAAATTTTGTCTATGATTAGCTCTTGTGTGATGCATTCCCCTGCTCACCACTGCATCTTGACTCAGTGTCTCTGAAGAAATCAGGGACTCCTGATCCACAAGTAATTAAGCTGTAATAATGATGGTGGTGGTTGTTCTCCAACTGAGGCATGGGATGTGACATTTCTGTGAGAGCATTATTGGGTATTACAACCTCTCCCGATGCCATTCCTGGGAGCTGTCAGAGACTCAGTAGAACCAATCTTCACTGTCGTTCCTCAGATTTACTTTAATCTCAGCAATTGCCTCTCATCCATGTTGCCTATTCTCTTTCCTTTATGAACTACCACATCATGTTAATCTGCCATGATAATCTCTATTTCCATGTTTCCTGAACAGCATGTACCTTCCAAGGACTTTTGAAATTTAAGTGATTAAATCAAATCGTTTCTAGGATAGTGTTTTCCTTAGGCTTTTCAAGTCCTTTAATCTGCGCTAGTAAAGACTAAGTAGCCCTTTCAGTAACTTTTCTTAGCCTTATCTTCTGCCTTAGGCTGACAGAGAATAGAGGCACATACTTTCATCTGTGAATCATGCAATGTTTCAGTTACACCCTTTCTTTTTCTTCTTGCACTGAAGTTTACTGGGAGATCTCAACAAAAACAACATTAATCATTCCCCCCACCCCTGCCTCTCTTTAAAGCTTGTTTTACAGACTAAAAAAAAAATCAGTAAAGTGTCTCTTGGAAACCTGTTTGCCTTGTGTGAGGAACAGGTATTTCTGGGTCTTTATTAGGAATATCTGAGCTGTACAAATACTATGCTAATGATCACCACCCCTTTGGAAGAAAGGAGTGCTCTTAGCACCTTTACCACATATCATCCATACCTGAGGCATGCCAGAGACCCAAACCTCCTTGGTTTTCCCTTGTCCTTTATTATGTACTCCACTTTCCATCTCCTGTGAGTCACTCATAAGCCTAACCTAATTGTGACAAACATGGAGAACTAATCGTCAGTTCATCAGATGAACTGAAGTGGATTAAATAATGAAGGCATTGATGCCACTTACTTGTTTTGATTTCTATGTGTTTAGACACATCTTGAAATCAACAGGGAAGTATACACAACTTGTTGAGCTCAAATATTTCCTGGTTATTATCTTTCCTTTTCTAATAAATTCATTTGCAAGTAACCACAATCAAGAAACCCAAGAAGAAAATATTTATACCATGTTGGCAGTTGAAACAGTTATTTAATTTGCAATGGGTGTCTGTTGTCAGGTAGATCCTCAACAGTGTTTCTCATTTTCAGATCTACTTATTTATGTAATCTTTATGATTTACTGTGTCATAGAAAAGAATCCATTGCAGTTTCTGCAAGTAAGTGAGATGCTACATTAGATAACCAAGTTTCCTGGAGCTGTTAGCCATATATATTCTAGATAAATTGTTTTTCTTGTGTTGTGAAGTCAAAATAAACCTGCTAAAATATAGTATATGTCAATTTCCTAAAATTTCCTATTAAATTCTCGTTGCCTGTAGCTCCTCCAGCTGGGGGGAGACAGGGTTGAATGGCTCAAGAAAGTAACATTTGTAGCACCCTAATACAAAACAGGGCAGGGCCATATTGTGAAAGCAAAGCTTGTGTGTTGTGAAGAAAGTTTTATTGAATCAAGAACTTGCTATCAGTTGTACTTTTCAGTTATGGAAGCCTGTTGTTTATTGCAGCACCACATTTTGTCTCAGTTCCTTCCTGATTTACAATAATTCATACTGATAGACTTCTAGACTGACACTGCCACCACAAATGATAATTTACAACAGCTTCAGATCTGATCTTTCAGTGTTGGTTTTCAAGGATTTGAGCCAAGATCTATTCACCACAAGTAAACCTGGGAGGAAGTTTACTAGCTATGAATATTAATGAATGTTTATCTACTTAATTTGTTAAGTAGAATTTTTGAGTTTTGATAACAATTTTGGAGTTTAACATGACACCAAGCCTGCTGGCAACAGAGGGAGTACACCTGTCTCAAAGGGGCAAAAGGACAAGAATGATACTGAGTTTCTGGAGTGCATCCAGAGAAGGGCAACAGAGCTAGTGAAGGTTCTAGAGCACATGAGGAGTGGCTGAGGGAACTGGGATTGTTTAGCTGGAGAAAAGGAGACTCAGGGGACACCTTGTCATTCTCTACTTGGAAGGAGGTTGTAGGCAGGTGGGGGTTGGTCTCTTTTCCCATGTAGCAAGTGATAGGACAAGAGAAAATGGCCTCAAATTGTGCCACAGCAGATTTAGATTGGACATTAGGAAACATTTCTTCACAGAGAGGGTGGTCAAGCATTGGAACAGGCTGTGTGGAGTCACCATCCCTGGAAGTGTTCCAAAAAATGTGTAAATGTGGCACTTGGGGTTTTTGTGATGAATGTAATGTGTTTGGTTAATGATTATACTCGAAAATCTTAGAGGCCTTTTCCAACCTTAAGGATTCTATGATTCTATGATTTAATTTAGAACATTGAAAATGGTGATGTATGGGTGAAAAGAAACACCAGTCATGTGCCCAGTTAATCTCAGAGATAAACTTGGTTCTTTACGGTGAAACCTGAAAACAAGGAAACATGGCAAAATGGAAAGTGCATAAGCCAATGACAAGTGGTGCTTCTCTGTTCTCTCTAATAATGCAATAAAGAGAAGAGTTCTGCTTCATCTTGAAGTCCTACTCCTGCATTGCTCTTATGCAATGGAGTGAACCTCTTCAATTTGCCACTTTCTTTTTATTCAGACTAATATGGAGATACTAGTGGAAGTGATTGAGACTAAGAGGTGTAGCAGCATCTTGTCACTGAAGAGCATTCATGGAAGCTGAGTGCATGACTCCCCAACAGAATGAGAGAATACACAGCAGAATCGTATTTTTGAGTGTAAGAAAAACAGGAATAGCCAAGGCATTACAGATTGCTAACATGCTTGCATTTTTCCAAGTTACAGCATATAAACACATTCTTTAGTTTTCTATTTTGTTAATACAAAGCCTGCACTACTCTTGCTTGTGATCCCTGAAAAATGCATGGTTTGTGAGATTGTCTCTCAAAAGCACTCGCATAAATTCATGATATGAGCAGCAACACCATTGGTGGAGTGGTAGGCTCAACAAGTTTCTTTTCTGGCACAAGCTCTTCCCTCTCTGAAGGATAACCTTAAAGGCCAGAACTCCTCCTTGAAGAGGGCTGAGTGCAAGTGGGTGATGCTGCTACCCCCCTACACCAGCTGCCTGTGCTGCTTTGGCAGCTGGGTTGCACTCCCCAGGGAGCACAGCTGGTGCTTCCCTAACATTCACTATGGAGAGGTGTGGCTATGCTGCTGGAGAGCCTTCCTCTCTAGTGTACCACCGGGTGTGGCTGGCTCTCCCTCTCCTCAGGCAGCTCCACAGAGTCACCTCCTTGCTGGACCAGCACAAAAATTCTGTGCTCAGACAATGCAAATAGGCTTTCAGTGTGGCCCCTGTCCTCCTTCACAAGCCAGCCCCAAGTACAAAGTCTGTACCAGACAGTTCCCAAGGCAGGCCAGTCAGTCGAGCCTGTTGGGCTCAGGCCTTCTGCACAAGGGGGTGAAGTAGCTGCCATCCCCAGTAGGTGAGGAGTGTTGTGCTGGGATGCCTCTCTTCCCACCAGCCCATGTGCAGAGCTCAGCCCCTCCTCAGCCAGCCCTTTACAATTGGTTTTTCAAAGGGCCTCTTGCTTGCTGCTGCTCTCATGTTGCTGGTTGCTCTCACCCAGCAGGCACAGCAGTCTAGACCTTTCCTTGCAATTTCCATGCAATGGTATATGTTAGATAAGCCTTAAATAGACTTCACCTACTTCAGTAAGTAGCTTGAAAGTAGCACAGAAAAGAAAACCCTTTTTTCCATTAAATTAGATGTTAGGCATAATGCAAGCAGTTTTCTCCTTCATCTACACCCAGATTTCATCACTGAAGTCAATTGGAGCTGCACCTTTACAATTAAGAAAATAATTTTACCCAGTTAGGTGTCACAGAACAGACTTCAGTGGATTCTACAGACTGAAGAGAAAGCAGAATGTTACCCATTGAATTTACTATCATGTTTGTTTTGGGAGCTAAATTATTCTTCCTAATTCTGCTAGCAGTGTAATATGCTGTCTCAGTAATGGAAAGCATATGAAAGCAAGCAGATGGTGAAAGCAGAAAAAAATCTCAGCATGTCCTGATAATGTAGTAAGCAAGTTCATTTTTTTGGCATTAGGCTTTCATAACCAAGGCATGGTGATAACAAGTACAGACACATTTTTAGAGCACAGTTCATCAAAAAATACAGCCAGTTTCATTGCAGGGCAATGGAAGATTACTTTTTGAGACTTCTATATAGATAAAACCTAGATGTGAATGTTGTTGAATTAGACCCATCATTTATTATTGCTAGAAGATGAGTGACAGAACAGATACTGGTCAGAGTGATTCCATCACAGCTCCTGTGTTCTCTCATATCATTGCAAATGTAGAGTCTTTTGCCCATTGATTTGCAAATATGCAGTCATCCTGCATTACAGAAATACCACAGACCCTTCAATACAGGTTATGATCACAGAGGGCACTATTGGAAATTAAAAATATTTTCCTTTAAAAGTATGAACCCTGCAGGTTGAAATTTTGAAGTATGAGGATGTTGCTTCTTGGATATTTGTGTATATCTGCAGTACATGAAGCTCCCAGTCTGACTCCAGCAGCCTCTTGCTTCTCCTACCCACGTGTCCCATTCTTTCAGAACAGAAGGCAGAACAGCCTCAGTGGGAAAAACACCCATTTGTTTAGCAAGTCTGAGAAAATTGAGACAACCTTGACTGGCTGGCTGAGCAAAAGGCCCTGTATGTGGTTTCTGGGGAGGACACTATCTAGCCTGATGACCTTCAGACTACATTTTTAAGTCTCAGGACAAAACATGGGCAGAAACAATGCCAGATTCACCACTTACCATTTTAAGATTTGTCAAAGAAGGGATAAATTAATTTTGTTATGATTTTTGTTTGAAGCAATGAAGCAACAACTTCAAGTAGCTGCAACCTGCACCAACCTTCAGCTTCCAGGAGTTTGTTTCAGACAGAACAAGTGAGGAGGAGACATGAAAAGCACTGCTGCAGTGCTGAGTTCAAATGCCAGTGTAGAATTGAGGGGATAAATCCAGATCTGACCTCACTGATCTCTTCTGTTGGGAAAAGGGGTGAAGAGAAACAGCCCCATTTCTCGTGAAAGTATCTAGTTGGTTACAATCAATTTTTTCCCCACTTTGCACTAGTACAGCACACCGAGTAATATGAAGGTTTTATTTTTAAAAAATATTTCATATGCACTGATTCATTCCTGACTTGAAGGAAAAAAGGCAAAACTGTGGTTTTGATTGTTTGATGCATATGAGGATTCTGTGTTTTCTGCTTCCTGAGGAAAGTTTTCTCCCTTTATAATTTTAGTAATGGCTTGCTGATTTAACCTCCCAGGAGGTTTCTTCCAAAAAGCTTTTAGTATCTTTGGGATGCGGTGGTGATACAATTCAGATTTCTTTGATGCCCCTATGCCCCCTTCATTTCATTACTTGGGCAGGACATGGAGCAGGGAAGAAATGGAATTGACAATCTTGTCCTCAGGTCACAGCTGTTTTGCTTCTCCTTTGCCTGTGGCACCAGTATTTCTGATGTCACCTCCCCTTTCCAGGTCTTGGAGACATGGCAGAGCAGGCAGGTGACCTTTGCTGGCAGGGTCAAGCGGCTCTGACAGCCTGAGCTGGGGCAAAGCCTGAGCATTTCTCCTGGCAGAGCCTTGGGCAGGGACTGACCTGGGGATGGGCCCCTTAACACCTGCTCAGACCCCCAGGGCAATGCCAGGGCAGTGACGGGCTGGGCAGAGCCCCTGGCTGAAATGGTCATGTCGCAGTATCGCCTTCCTCTGCTGTGCTGCCGTTCTGTAATCCCTGCATCTCTTACAGGACTGAGGTCCCTCCTGCAGAGAATTGAGACCTTGATCCCAAATTACTTAGGCTGAGCTCAGCAAGCCTGTTTTCAAAGCAAAGCCTGCTCTCTGTGAGTAAATTTCCCTTTCAATTTTTCCTCGAAAATCCTGCAGCAAATGGCTTTAAATACAGTGTCTGTGTGTAACTGCTCTTTTTGGTGCGTTTCCCGTAATGAGCCATAACATATGTGTGTGTCTTTACACACCTCGGAACAATGCTATGCAAGCATTAGGGGATTTTTCTAACAACTAGTGAATGTGCTGCTTTTCACAGCTCACCCAAACACTCCTGCCTGATAAGTCTGCCTGCAGAGGGACGTTATCTGTATTTCTAGGATAAGCGGAAAAGAGAAAAAAAAAAAAAAAAGTGGGAGTCATATCTGAATATTTTGAATATTTTAAACTGCTAATTCTGAGGCAAGCAAGTCATATAGAGGACACTTCTTGGATGGGGAAGCTTGAGCAGGTGTGTTTGTGGAGCTGTAACACTGTCCAGAGAAGAAGTTCAGTGAGAAGTGCAGAACCTTGAACTCTGCTCTTTTTTATCTCTGCATGCTTGAGTGAACTGTTCTGTTTCTCCCTCTGGCAAGCACATTGCCAGTATATCCTCCAGTATAGCCATCCTCAGACACTCTAATGCACAGTAAGTGAATTAAAACCACAGCAGCACCATATGTACCTTGCACATGTCTGTAACAGTGCAGGAGCTGTATTTGCCCCAGTGATGGTCTCCTGTCTTTATTAGCACAGGGAAGTGCAGCATGCAGATGGTCAAGAGACATCACTCACCATGGCACGAGCAGCACCTCCAGAGCTGTGCAGGCAGGATGCTTTCCCTGAGCCTGACTTCCCCTGAGCCCCTGACTCCTGAACAATGCTAGTCAGAAATGTTCTATCCCTGGGGCTCAGAAAACATCTTTCTGAAGAGTAGGAATTTTGTTGCGTTTCAGATTTTTACCTGAAGCAACCCAGTCTGCACTAGCTAACAGGCATTTTTTAGATGGATCTTTAGGCCAAGTCGTTCATATTTCAGTATAGAGCTGCACTGCTATTCAACACATTGCATTTTCCAGGAATAGACGTTTCCAGGAAATGTAGATGGATGTTTTTGCCCAGTGGTGGTTCTTCCATCTTTGGTTACTGTCAGATCTTGCTGTAATCCACCTTCCTGGTGAGGATGAACCTCTGAGACAACAGTGTTCCTGCAGGAGAAGTGAGGCAGGAAGCAACACCTGAGAACAGAGGACTGCATGGCTGGAAGGCATGCTTGCTGGGCAAAATATCATGTGCATGTTTTTTTGAACAATCTGTAAATCCAATTCTAGATTCAGCAGGTATACAGCACCAACCTCCTGACCATGCCCAATGCTAGCACCAACTCCACAGCCCTGCCCCACTCTCACCTGGAGCATGTTACTGTGTACAGAGGTTTTTGTCTGCACCAAAATCAGGAAATTCAGTTGTAGTTCCCACAACAACCATAAATCCAGGTATTCTGAACAAAGACTATAAAACAAGTAGTTGTGCAAGTGTTTCTCAGTAGATGCATGAGAGATCCAATGGTACAGCAGGCTTGGAGGTGCTGTCTGCAACCTGCACACCTGCCCCTGCAAAACCTGAGCAAAGCTGAAAGAGGGGCCTGGGGGTAAAACCTTTTGACAGCTGGTGGCAGGCACCAGATGTTTTGGGGTAGCTGTGAAATTTCTGGTGACTTGAGGTTAGAATCCTGGTATTGGAGAAGGGGGCAACCACACTGTATGTCAGAGCCAATGAGCAACAGGTGTCTGCTGAGCTCCACAGCAATGCAGGCTAACCAGCCTCCTCACACAACACTTTGTCTTCTGCTCTATTTACTGCCCTCAAGTGGACTTCATCATTTTCATAGCTGAGGGCTTCACACTTGTTAACATTTATCTCTGCAGAGGCTCTGTGAAGTAAGGAAGAACTGTTATCGCCATTTCACAGGTGAAGACTGAACCAGCAAGAGGCCATACATCCACCCCAGGGCCTCAAAGAGCCTGCAGCAGAGTCTGTGCCTCCCAAGTCTGAGGGTCATAACCTCATTTTCCAGTAGTGACAGAACAGATACGGAACCAAAATTTCACAAGTAAATAAGTGCCAGGACCTGCTGACTGGAATTCACAGGCTGTGGCCTCCTGCCTCCAGCAGCATTCATATTTTCCTCTGTTGTTTCAAATACTTCATTGTAGGGTTATCTTGTCTAGTCTAAACAATGGTCGCACTTGCTCTTGAGAGTTGTGCTCTGTGAGGGAAAATATTGGAAATTGTTATTATCCCCGGTGTTTGGGTGTAGACACAGAGGGGTGGATGCTCCACAGTCAGGACACTATCATCTCTTCACTACCCCAGCCTCCACACTCTGTTTGCAGTTGCACAGAGCAGGAACCACCACCAGCCCCTCAGTCCCTCCCCACCTGTTCCAAGGCTGTGCTCCTTTCCCAAGCACAGGGACACTGATATCTCTCGAGTGACAAGGACATGTGTGGCAGCAGTGGCACCAGTCCAGACACATATTAATGGCAGAAGAGAAAAGAAACTGTGTCCCACATTCTGAGATGACCCACCATAGAGAAAGCTCTGAGCTGTGATGTTCCTGCCTCTGGATACGCTGTTTCTTAAAGCAGGAGTTCATCTCTATTTCAGTCCTATCAATTAATAAAAGCCCCAGGTGTTACTGGAAGTACTATCGATGTCTGCTTTGGCATGTGAAGTGTGCATCACTTGCCTCATTGCCTTTAAAGCAGTAAATCTCCATTTATCTTGATGGTTACTTAGTAATGAAAACTAGCGGCCAAATCAGTTATGTGAAAGAGACTAAATGACAGCTTGCTGCACACCCTATATGTCAGGCAGATAGCTTCAAAGCCCGTATTGGTTCCACACAACTGGCTCTATCCAGAGTGGTTGAAACAGGCCAGCATACAGTGCTTGGTCATCCTGGCATGTCCAAGCCATCCTGCTGCTGACCAACCAAGGACACATGGGTATTTCTTAAGTTTCCACTGTGGTTAGACATAGCATCCTGTGACAGTTTATGAACAAACAGCAACTGCAGTGGGTAAGAAGCCTTCTTAGGGATTTCTTTGTGTTTTTCCATTTTCCACCTGCAAATTGGGAAGAAGGCTCTTCAGCCATTTTTTGTGAAGGGATTTGGAAACTCTGCAAGGAGAATGCTGTTTAGGTACCAGATATCAGTAGCAGCCTGTCATGGAATTCAGCAAGGGAATGGTTGCAGCACTCCTGGAGGACTCAACTCCCAGATGAATTAAGACTCTCTGTGTGCCTGAGTCTTTTTGCATATTCCTGCCTCACCCATAAAATGGAGACAGTAATGTTTCCCTGATTTCATGAATTTTTAGAGATAGTACATTAATAGTATTGAGACCATCACCACAAAACACCAGGCAACAAATAATTCTGCATTAGCCACACACACAGCATCCATTTGCATTTGTATTCAGCAGACTATGGGAGGAACCAGACTATTAACACCTCTACTCTAGGGCAAAATGCTTGGAGACCACACCCAGACATCCAGGTATCTGCTGAACTTCATGGGGTGTGGTGTCCAGGTTTGGGTTTGAATGTAGATTGCACAGCTAATTCCTACTTAATTTATAAGAACCTGAACCTCAACATGAATGCCAATCACTGACTTATTAGGAACCCAAATCAGCTGCCCATTTTGAGCCTTGGATCTGTGTCTTGAAATTACTCTGTTGTCTGCTGCAATCTACTCTGAAGCTGGAGATTTGTTTCTACAGGAAGCAGGGAAACATTATGTCGCCGAACTACTTCCAGTCTTTTCCAGGACTACAAGTCAGGGAATGGAGAGTAGATCTTGTGATTTCCATGCTACAATTTAAACCAGATGGGCTAACCTTGCAGCATAAACATTTAAGCAAGAAATGCAAAAAATTGGCAGAAATTCTGTTTCCTGATTAACTGTGTTTATTATGACTTACATTCCTTAACAAGATGCACATAAAGCTAGTTTACAAGATAGTGTGATCACTGTCTTTGATTCATCCCAATAAAAGATGGAGGTTTTGTTTTTGCTGTACAATACTCCAGCCCTACTGCTTGTAACAGGTACAGGAGCTAGTATCTGTGAGCTTTCCCTCTTGAGAAAAAACAAGGTGAAGACACAAAATGCAGCAGCTGTTGCATAGCCAGAGCCATTGGGATGTGAGTAGGACAGGAATTGTTGCAGGCAATGAGAGGGGAGGATTTAACCTGAATCAAACCTCCAGACAAAAATTATGAACCCGTAAGTCTAGAATGTATTTTATTGTTTGTTGCCACCATGTTGTGTACTTACAGTTCCTTCATTTTGACACAGGTATCAATACCTGAGAAGTATTGAATATGTGGCTGGCATACTGAACTAATAGAATAGTGGTAAAAATCTCTTTCCTGTTCATTTACCCTTTACATACATGAAAGACAAGACAGTACCAGAAGCAGAGGCAAAAAAAAAAAGACACAGATAATTAGATGCCACTCAGAACTTGAAAGCCAGTGAAACAACTAAGATGTTGTGAAAAAATATCTGCCATAATCAAAATGGCTGATTGGTGAAAGCTGCAGTGAAGGCCAGTGTATGGGGCCATGCTAAAAACATTGCTGGAAGGAGCCAGATCTACATACCTGGGGAAACTCAAAGCCAAATGAAGTTACATGGGAATTTCAAATCACAGGCTTGCAGGACGAATGCTTAGCTTCAATGGCACACAGCAAATTAACACAACACCAGAGCGGACCTGAAGTTCCTTCTCCATAGCCCTGGGCACCAGTAGAGCTAAAATTGACATAATTTGCCCACGCCATGTCTTGGGAATCTGTCAGGAACAGCCTCATGGCAGGTAAAGCCCCAGGTTTTTACAAATCCCAAAGTTACAGAGATTAAGAGATTAATGGTCTGCTTTTCACACTTTTGACTTTAATGCATGTGCTGTTCTACCCAGGTCTGAGGCAGTGTGGCAGCCCAAAGGCTCTGAAGCAGATTTGGGGATGGAGTGGCTGAATTTGCTGAGCTGGCAAAGAGCTCTGGGAGATCAGTCAGGACAGTTGCAGAAGCCACTTGGAGCAGCATCATAGAACTTTCTGACTGTTCCTTAGCCACAGCAAACTGGGATGCTCTGTATTTTTAATGCATCTCTATGTTAAATATTTGCTTGAACCACCTGAGGAAGTGCTCTGTGCTGAGCAGGGTTACCTTGTGTTGGAGGAGACTGGTGCTGTCACACAGGGCACGATGGTGGTTCAGCAGTGTGGCTTCAGAGGCAGTGCAAAATCCTTAACCCTGCCCAAGTCAGACGTAGGAAAGTGCCACTGCCTGTGCTCAGCAGCATGGTGGGAGGGCAGCACAGAGGGTGCCACACTGAGAAAGATGAGAAGTGGGAGAACCACAGAGAAGGGAAAAGGCCTGGGAAACAGATGCTGATGTGAATGAGGAGGTATAGTGAACATGCCTATGTCTCAGGCTAGATCTAGAACAACCAGAAAAACTGACTGAATTTTTGTGGTTGCAACCAAAGTAACAACCTGTAACTGCTGAGTAAATTCCAGGATGACTGTTCAAGGAATTGAAAAGAAAAACTAATTTTACAAAACATTGAAGACTACCATGCTTCTTAATGATTTCTTCAGAGAGATAGCTAGGACTAACTTTGGAAGTTGCAGAACAACTTCATAAATGTTTTATGGTGGCTTTATATTATTCTAAATTCTGCTTCTCAATATTTATCAGGGTTTTTTCCTACTAACCATAAAGCATATGCTGTTTTGTATCCTGGTTACACGAGATTAACACATAACCTTATTTTTCACACTCAGTTTTTCAGCATTTCTGCCACTGAAGATCCTCTTCTACAGCTTCAAGTTGAAAAAATCTTTGTGGCAGATTTGGTATTGCCTGTAATAATTTATGAATGTGATGTGTTGACATGTTTATTGTGTGCATACATTGAGCTACTTCAGTAGCTGGATTGTCAAGATGTGTACCCAGGAGAGAGAAGACGGATCCAGGCGTACATTTTTGAGGAAACACTCGGGAAACAAAGCAAGCGCTCCTCACTGCGATGTTTTGGCTGGGCCCCTGTTAGGCTCACTGGAAAGATTTTCCTGGGAGAAATGTGGGCGCCTGCAAAGCAAGACATGACAGACCCCAGAGAATTTATAGAGGACCATTTAAACAGATATTTTTGTGAGCAGGATTCCAAAAGGGGTTGAAAGTGCTCAGATCTGTAGATGTTTAATTTAGTAGACGTTGGCAAGACTACAAGAAAAAGTGCATGTGAAATATTTTTTAACCAACATGCTTTATTTCATTGGTTACGTGGCTCTTCTGTTTTAAAAGTGTTTCTGTCGTGGGAAGGTTGAAGGTCTCTCTTCTCATGTACGTGTGTGAGCTTGGAAAATGCATGGGGTATGGAGGCTGGAGCTTGTGTTTAGTACAGTATGTGGGAATCAGATTATTCCGTGCATGGAAAGGTAAAACTTCAAGGCCTGCTATAAGCAGAAGGCAAGCCAGAAAGATCACTGGCAACCAGAGATATAGCAGTAACCATAAGAAGACCATCACCTTTCTTTAAGTCCTTACATATAGTTCTACTAATGACTTTTATTAAACTATTAAGCCTTAGCATTCAAGAGATTCATATTTGTTACAAAAAAGGTGTCCCATTAACGCAAAGTACAAGCTGAAACAAAGCTAATGAGCCTTAATACTTGCAGGATAATTCAAAGTTTAAAGGTGGTATTAACAAAAATAAAATAAGGAAGATTGGAAAACTCCAGTTTCATTGTCCACTAGAGAACTCGAGTTTTTTCCTTTTGGATCATAAAATTAAATCTATTGCTCAACTCTTTCACTGTTACTAAAATAGTGCAAAAACACATATATGTGCATAATTAAGTGCCCCTATGTGACCATAAAAGGTCTCACTGGCTGTTCAAGGGAAGGCAAGTGGGACTTGGTTCAGCAGCATGAAAGAGGGAATGGCATTACTGCAATCTCCCTGTATTTCTTTACTTTGATGGGGCTCAGCCTTATGTGGTAGAGCGATGGGATCTACAGCAGTGGCAACTGTGTTCCAGTGCAGTCTGGGCTGTGTGCTCTGTGCATCTGAGACACACAGCAGAGTGACCTGGAACTGCACAGGTATTTATCCTATGGAAATCATACCTCAAATCAGACACGCAAAAAACCCGAGGCACTGTATATTATCAATATATATTAGATACACCTGAAAAGTTAGGTGATTTTTTTTTTTTATTTGCCTTCTGGTTTGGCAATGTCAGATATGAATGGAAAATGGGTAAAAAAGTCACTGAGTCCTGCCCGTGAAAATGTGATCTAGCTTAAAGCACTGGCATTTCAATCTTTGTGTTCAAATGAAGAGACCAAACAAGTTCAAGAAACAAACAGGGTAAACAGCACATAAAATGACATTTTGGAAGTGACAAGTGAGCAGCTGTATAGTGACCAATCTCCTACCACAGTTATGCTCAATTTCATGTGGCCCCCATTAGCCACACCTGTCCTGGGAGCACCCCACACATGCCAGTCTTGATAAAAAATTTGGAAGTAAAAAAAGGGAATGGGTATCAACGTAACACAATGGAGTTATGGGGCAGGTCACACGCAGGAGGAGTAGTGTTCACATCTCGTGCAACACCTAGCTCCACTCCTTGATAAATAATCACATCCTGCTACAGTAACACCTTGAAGAGGCACAAGGGGTTTTATAGATGGACTCGGAGCTACTCAGCAGATGAAGTCAAGCTCCTTTTGAGCTGCCTCTCCTGTGAGACTGGAGCCCTTCCCAGGAGGGATCCCTGTGGCAAAGGGCCTCTCATCTGTTTGGCCCTGGAGCAAACACCACATTGTGCTGGCAGCAGAGAGGAGGCAGCAGAGACATTTTTTTCCTGAGGTAGGAGAAGAGTCACCTGTGCCCTGGGGCTGCTCTGGGGGCTGCAAACTTGGGCCAAGAGACAGAAATAACCCAGGAGTTGTTAGCTGGAGAGCTTGAATTTACACACTCTCCAGGAGAACAAGGCTTAATGACAAAGTCCGAGGAAAATTAGATAAAATGAACCGATGTCGACATCAGAAAACTTCTACAGCATAAATCATAAATTCTCCCCAGTTTGGAGAGAGGTAAGAATTTCATCTCCATTAATTTAATCCGGCAGATAGAGAGAACAAAACAGCCTCTACATGGGAGAGTTAACATTGCTTGGGTTGATACAGAGAGACAAGATGCACTTGCAGGCATAGGAAAAATGCATCTCTGAGAAAATTTCCACTGTTAATATTTTTCCCTTGCAAATGTGGGTCTTCTAAAACACTCTTTTCTTTTGGAAGGATTTAAATGAGGAGGAGGTGGGAAGTAGAGCTACAAAGCATGTAAGAAAGCCTCAAATACATGAGTGGGAGGAAGGAGGAAGAAATGAAAGAATAATGAAGCTTGCATCACTGAAAGCAAACAACAGAAGGGAAATGCATGTACTTGTGGCCAAATTTTGAAGGAACTTAGGCTGAGGTTTCAAATGGCTGTGGTTAGCATAGATGCAGGCACAGAGTAATTCAAATAATCTAATCAAAGAACAAAGAAATGTTAAAACTGATTTAATTAGGAATAATACCTGCCTTACAGTTAATGGGTAAGCACAGGAAAAGATGCCTTGTTTGTGCTGTTGATACAAAGTAGCCCTGAGAGGATTATCAGCACCTGTAGTATCCAGGTTCATAACAAGACTTGGGCATTGCTTCAATGGGGCCAGAATTTTACCCTCCATGGAATCTCTGTTGGAATCTGTGAGATTTCTTTATATGATGACATTGCGAAGAGGTTTCTATATTTTTAAAAACAATTAATAGAAATGTTATTAACATGGTGCCCAGAGTCCCCAGCTCTATCTGCATCCATAACTGAGCCCAAAATGTTCAGCTACTCTTGGAGTGTTGCCACTAAAACTAAATCAGGCATTTCTGCTTTGAGAGCTTTTCCAGTGGCCATCACTCCAATGATTATCCCTCTGAACCAGGAAACAAACCTGGAAAATGAACCTGGGATTGGGTTCATTCCACACCTTCTGATTTTTGTCAGTGCTTTGCTGTAAGGGCATTCACCAAGCCAGGCTCATCTATCCTGACACAATCTTTGAAAATTTTGCATAGCTTTTGCAAAGCAGTCAGTAGAAAACTTTCAGCTGAACTGAATGAGGAACCTGTGTGTCATACACAGGAATCCTGTGGGATGGGATTGTCTCTGTCTCTGTGTCACCAAAACCACCTACAAAATGAAAACTGTAAGTTTGCTCAGGAAACCCCAAGGTTTTATATTCACTTTGGAATAAACTGAGCCCATCCATCCATTGAAGAGGCGAGCATCAGGGAATCAACAGGAGGTTTTGCCATCTGCACAGACAAGCAATGCTCAGGGATATAACTAGGACCAAGATGGGGGCAGGGAAAAGTTTCATACCATCAAGTTCATTCTAACAAATGGAAAGACTATGCTGCTACTCCAACCTATACTGGCTTTTCAAAATCAGCTTGGAGACAGCAAGAAAAAAGGGCAGAGGAATAATTTTCCATTTCCTAGTAAAGCTATATTTGATACAGATAGAAAACCCCATTCCTTTACTTTTTTCAATTCTCGTCAATGAAATTCAGAGTTGATACTTTTTGTATATTGTTGTGCAATATGCTGGTGTAAAATCTGGGTCTCCACAGCAAAGCATGTTGATCTAGGGTTGGCAGTCCTGTAGAGTACTGGAGTTTGGGTAGGCAGGAAAAAGAATTGGGAGGATACAGCTGTCATTCCGTCCTATGCCCAAGCTTTGTGTCCAGGAAAGAATGTATCCCTTAGGGGCAAAGAAAATATCTCATCCCATCCTGAACCACCCGTTCCCACATTATGATAAAATAAATCTAAAAGGATAAGATAGTCTTTTCCTGTGATCATTTCAGCAATTCCATATACCTCGAGTTGTTGTCCTACAGGGTTGGTTAGACAAAGCTAACTTAAAATTAATAATTAAATGCCCATTACAGGCTTGACTGTCTCCAGGCGTGTGGCAGTGCTGATGGCACCAGCTCCCTCTGAGATCCTGCCAGCCTTTGCACTTGCAGAGGGGCCTCCGTTCAGCCCGAAGCTCCCCATCACCTGCTTTTACGGGAGCAAGGCAGGACAAGCAGCAGGAGGAGGCTGGAGGGGAGGGCTGCAAAGGGGCAGAAGAGCGGGCAGAAGGAGGCAGGTGCACCCTTGGCATTGCAGGCTCTTCTGGCATGGGGAGGTTTCTCTGTTTTCAGCCGTGAATACGATGCAAGGAGGTGTCAGGCTGAGGCTCCCGGCGAGTAAGATGGTTAAAAATAAGTGTCTCGTTTTTCAACGTGTAAAAGCCCGGCTCCGGTGGCACGAAGGCCGTTCCCAGTCACAACGCGACGGCCAGAGAAGGCAGCCGAGGCGTGTGGGCACTCACCGTGGGTTGTGCCGCGACGGGCGGACGGGCCGGTCAGGCCCGGCCCCAGTGGGACAGAGGGCCCGAGAGGGTTCTCCTGAAGGAAAAGGGACAGAAAGCGTGGGACCCGCATCCTTCGCTCGAGCCTGCTGCATCCCCGCACACCGGCAGGAAAACGCCCTCGAGGGAGCGGCACCTCTCAGCCGCCCCCGCCAGCTTCCCGCTCCCGAAGTTTCATTCGGGGAAGCCCGGCGCGGGCACCAGCCGCCAGCTCCGG
>VYXD01030798.1:1121344-1193068 GCA_013397195.1 Hylia prasina | reverse complement strand
GCTCCCTTTTGTTCCTGCGTGCCGACGGCGCTTGGATCCCCGCCCGGGAAGAAGCCGCTCGGTACTTCCCGGTCTCCGTCTGTGCCTGCACACCCGCCTGAAGGGCATCCTCCTCCGGTAGTGTTGGTCTGTCAGAGCCGCCGGGAGACGGATTTTCCCCTTCTTACAACAGCTCCCCGTTGCTTGTCGGTCTTCAGTGCTGGCTCTTCACTTAACTGGACTTACCGTGTGTTAATTCCTTCACAATGTATGCGGGTGTCCCTGCGCCCTGGAGAAGGATTTCCTTATTGACTTGCCGACTGTGATGCGGCCAGGTATTATTTACATCATCAAAAATATGCCTGTGTAAATCTGCTCGCACGCTTACGGTGCGGCTGCTCTTAGAGCCCAGTTTGCCGAAACTTTAATTGCAGCAGGCGATGTTGTACCGTGAATCCGTTTCCGTCAGGGCGGACCGATACTCCGGTGGGATAACGGCCTCGCCGGTGCAATCGCGTGTCACGCAGGGACAGAGCCTGCTGTTTCATGGGATGAGTCAGAAACAAAAATCAGCAAACAATGAAAAGGAGTTTGTGTGGTTTTTAAAACATTCTGACGTGGTAACGTCTGTTAAGGGCACAGTAAATCGGGCAGCAAACCCCCAGTTTTCTCTGGCACAGCCCATGAATCAGCCGGTAAACAGCATAAACTGTGATCACTTTGCAGCCGAAAATATAAGGCCTCGCAGCCCTGGCTGCCGGAGCGTTACGTGTCATTAAAGTAGCTCTCTTGGAGGAGAGGGACTGTCCCAGGAGCTACAAAATCTATAAACACTTTTCTGATTGGTTTAAAAATTTAGACACAGGAAGCGGATGGTATCTAATAACAGACAAGTGGAGACACTGTTGTCATGGAAACTGAGAAGACTTCCCCCCCCCCATGTATTTAAAAAAAAAAAAATAGGCAGAAGAAAAAAGTCTGCATATCATCAGAAATGCCTGCAGACCGCCTTGGCTGCTGTTGCCTTTCCCACAGCATCTGTTGAAACCTGAGAACATGCCTGTCAAATCAAGGTCATTTTACAATAAAACCCTGCACCACCGCCTCCCTCTCTCCTCCCTGGACGTTATCCCACACTTTCTGTCCAAGGAGGAGTTGAGGAGATGCAGCCACCTGCCCAGTGCCCACTGGTGTCCTGCCCCAGCCTGGCCTGCTGCTGGGGAACCTGAGAAAAGGCTCATAGCAGAAGAGTCATGGGGGTTAAAAGGCAAAAGTAACAAGGGATGACTTTTTATAATTGAATGATCAGGCCATGTTTCTTTCCATGGGCACCTGTGGACCTGGGAAATAAAGTTGGGATTGATCGCTCTCTCTTCCTTAGTATTGTGAAGTTGTATTATAATGTAATGGTTTGGACTTGCATATTCAGGCCATTTCACACATCTGCCTCACCTATTTAAAAAAAAAAAAAAGGTGGCAAATGACTCTGGGAAGCCCTTTGCAATGCTTTTAAGAAAAAAAGAAAACACAGTTCTGTTATAGCATGGTATGAGGAGAAAAGCAGAGATATGAGAATAAAATATACTTCATTGCTGCTGAATGCAGCATGAGAAAATCAGACTATTTGTGTCGTAAATTGAAGTTTTACTTCGCTGGACTCTTGAAAGTTTATTGTGTGTGAAAGGAGAGAGCTATTTTGCCTTTGAAGCAGGAGAGAGCTATTTCACAGCAAACTCACAAGAAAGGTGTTAATGTTTTTGCTTATTTTCTTGGGCAGCACTCATTGATTTCAGATGTTTGTGATAGAGAGATGCCTTTGAGTATTCACTGCATTTTCTCCAAAACATTTCCTTTTGTTGCTCTCTTTAATCTTCATTTTGTAGTGACCAAGCTGAGAAATAGCTTTAGTGGTTCACCCAACGTATAAATCATCACTGTGAAACTTTAAATGACTGGTTTGCTTGCATATTACACTTTTTTGCATTATTATTTATTAAGAGAACCAGAGACTGGAGATCAGGTCTTGCAGATCAGGAAGTAAATCTTGCAGGGGACTGAGGTGAAGATGATCAGTGACCTCTTTACCTACACCCTTGGCTCTTGATGTCCAAAAAACCCAGGGCCTGCTTGGTTGCAGGCAGAGCAGGCTGAAGGGATGCAAGAGCAGAGGGAGCAGTGCCTGAGTCTGATGGAGCTGGGCTGGCACCAGGGTGCAGGAGGTGGGACCCCCCTCCCTGTGTTGGGGAGAGGGTTAGGGAGTCAGGCAGTTGTTTAATCCAGCTCACTTCTGATTAGACAAATGCTGCTTTTAATTGCTGTGGGGTTCAGATGCAGAAAGTTTGGCTTGGTAGTGAAAGTGTGCTTTTGCTTGCAGAGGCGAATTTCCTGTTGTTGGGAGCACTCTTATCGGCAGGAAGGTTCATGGGCAGGAAACGTGTCAGTTACTTGTTTTTACACGTTGAAGGAAATGAGCGGGATTAGGTATCTTCTAGGTTGACCCTTCATCAGCCTCCGTGTCTGTGGTACTTTATTTATCTCTAATGATTTTAGTTTGTGAAAGTTTTATGATGTCAGGCATTCCCAAGGGAAATGCAAGAAGTTAAATGCTTGTGTTGTCCTGGGTTTTTTTTTTGTTTGTTTTTGGCTGTTATAAAAAAACACCCCACCAGCCTCTCTGGGCTACGTTTTCAGATGTGTCCAATTTGCAATTTTTACCTTTTGAGCCTCATTGCTGATACTCAGATAGGCTTTTCTTTTTCTTCCCCCATTAAAATGAAAGATCAAAAAATGCACCAGTTATTTTACTAATAGGAGCAGTTCTTACAGTTCGGAACTGCCTTTCATCATGGATCATAAATCACTTTACAGAAATTAATGTTCTAATATCCACAGAAGTTGTGGGAGCATAGGAGGCTGAAACTTAGCATTTTACGTGGACTGCACAAAGTTGCAAAGCAAATTAGGAGCAGAGCTGGGAGTCAAATTAATTGCCCCTTAATTAGCAATTGCTAATGGATTAAAACTTTGAAAATACGTTTGTGTTTCCCAGGCGTACTCATGCTAATGCACCGATGCCGTGTGTATGTGGTTTGGGATGTGGGGCTGGCGCTGAGAATATAAGCAATGGTTCCAGAAAATGCCAGTCGTCTTCTGGTCTCTGCCCAGCACGGCTGGGATGCCAGCTCAGAGGCTTGTAAGATTAGACACGGGTTTGGATGAAGGTCCAGAGCAAAGGTGAGGGCTACGGTTTAGGTCTGTGTGTTCTCATAAGCAGGGAGGCTCAGGGAAATAAGCATTTCTCTGATGTCAGCTCATGGTGTTATGGTGTTAAGCTTTGCAGAGGGTTTTGAGGGGGAAACATGGAAAAGTTATATAAAACTTGTGAGAAGCTGCCTGGCATGCTGAGTAGGTTTAAGTAGTGGTTTTTGGTTGTAGGAGATGTCTTGGTGTTAGGAGCTGTTCCTGGCAGGACAAGCTACCAGGGCTGTCTGGAAGCCTAAACTGGACTGAAACAGGACTACGGTGGTTGGTGCTGGGATTTCCCAGTTTATGACTTCAGATGTAACACAATGCAGTGTGACTTTGGCCACAATTTTGACATGTTTGTAATGAAATTGCATTTGCCTCGTTACCTTCTCTCATGACCAAGCCAAAGTAAAATAGTAACTAATGAAAAAAGAAAAAAAAGAAAAAAGGACTCCAACAGAGCAGTGTTTCAGTTAAGTGTAAAATTACAGCCGTGTATTTTCAGAAGTGATCATCTGATTCTGGGAATCCAGCCTGAAGCTCTGCAAGGCAGGGCAGTTTTTGGGAAGTGATTCTTTCCTAGAGTTTTGGAAATTCTGCTTCATTTAAAATGCCTCAAGTTGAGCTGCCAAGCATGACAGCAACTCAAGCCCTCCCTAAACTCACTATAAAACTTTAGGTGCCTTCAGCATCCTTGGTACTTACAGGTGTTCTGAACTGAAGCTGGTTGTCAAGCCAAAAGTTTATACCTTGGGTGTCAGCGTAACCCATGAAGGAGTGAGGCTCCCTGTGTCCCGTTTGTTCCCCTTGAGGATGGATGCAGAGCAGTGGGATAGCCCTGCTCTGGAGGTGGCTGGTGAAGGGGGCCTGGGGGAATGGCTGAAGCTCACCATGGCTGGACACACAACTTTTAGGTGGGTTGTGTAGGACCACCCTCACATTAGCCCAGGCGCTGGTGGCCGTTTGCTTGCTGGGGACCAGTTTCTCCTCACCACTCTTAGGGAGGTATATAAGGGACACATTATGCTCTTAGAAAACTCTCCATAAAGTGCATCTATTCTGTAATGTCTGTGAAAATCGAGCAGGCTAAGTCTACTGGAGGCAAAGCTTCTACTTATTATGTTAGACAGTATTTTGTTGCTCTTGTCTGTAGTCTGAGAGTCTCTGCTGGAGGTGGTTTTCTCTGTGTCAACACTGTCTGCAGGACAGGCAGAAGGCAAGGCTATGACCTCTGATCAGGCTTGGTAGGTGCCACTGAATGGAAAGATCTGCCTAGGTGTTTGACACTGGGATTTTTTCCGCAACATTAGCAGGAATTTATATCAATGTTAACTGATACAATGAAATTTCCAACACTGAATGTTCTACCTTTTGCTGAAAATAGATTAAAGCCAAATAAAGGCAGGTATTATTTCAGGAGTGGGATGCATTTGGCCTACACCAGTTTCTTCCTTTCCCCACCTCCCATGTTCTGAGTTATGGGCAACTCGGTTCTGTGCAGGGACCCTGCACTGAGCTGCTTGCTCAGGCAAAGCGTGAGATTCCCTAGTGGGATCCTGATGGCAAACAGCTTACCTGCCACCAGCATGCTGATAGAGCCTGCTCACCATGTCTGGGCATATTTACTTTTGTTGCAGGGAGAACACTCCAGACTTCCTATCAGACAGGACTTTATGTACAAGGCAATCCAAGCTAGACCCTGGAAAGCATTTAGCAGAATGGCAGTTTCGTTGGAAATTGCATCTTACATACTATGTGGCAACGCCTTTGTTCTTTTTAGTGTAGTTCTCTGCCAGACCTTTGCCTGCCCCACTGAAAGCAGTGGCTTCATGTCTCCTGTGGCCCTGCCTCCAGTCCCAGGCTCACCAAGACTCCCCTCCCCACCCCCTGGCACCTCTGCAGGACCCTGATACAGAGCTGCTTTCTGATTTATCTCTGGGGCTTCATAGTGTGGCCAAACTTTTTCCTGGACAAAACTTCTGGCATAGCACACAGACATGAACTCTCCAGCCCAACCCATCTGTGGAGCGTCCTGCTCGCTGTTACTTCCTTCAGTGAGATCTTCCTGTGGACAATTTAATTGCTGCTTGGGCTTGCTGTGGAGGGGAGCAGAGGCATTAGAGGGGTTATGAGAGGTTATTAGAGATGGGAGGAAGCTGTAGGTCTGACCCATCTAGATTTAACTGAATTATGTCTCATTTTACCCCCAACTCCAGCTTGTTTTGAACTGGGTTTTACAGTAGATCATTTGTAGAAGCTACTCAATTAATATGTTAATTTTAACACCAGATTTTGTAAAGCTTTTATGTTGGAGGTGGTGAAGGGATCCAAATGTTTTGATCCTATTTTTATCATTATCTTCACTGTGTTTTTCTTACTCTGTGCTTTGCAGAGAGGAATGAAATTTTAATAATTCACTAATATACTTTCACTTCATTAACATTTTATCATTTTGGTGTGGTGCATATGGTGAAGTCCTTAGTGCTCTCATTAAAGACCTGATCTTTCCTTCACATTCTTGCAGCCCTCCAGCTGTGGAAAACCCTAAATGCAGATGCTATTCTACTTTTTGGAAAAGGCTTTTCTTTTTTTTAATAGACACTAATCTGAACAAAATATGTAAAATGAAAAAAGGTGTTTTTTTTTTTTCTCTTTTTTTTTCTCTTTTTTTTCTTTTTTTAAAATAAACTGGAAACATTTATACAAAGACAGCTGCAGTGATGAGGTCAGATCCCCTAAGTGCCAAGTCACCAGCCATTACAAAACTTCACCATGTGGTCTAGAGAGTGTGAAGATGGAGGATGTTATTGTGGTATCCATTGCATCATTTTATACTGTGGCATGTTTGGCCTAAGCAGAGATTATTTATACTGGTGTTAAAATGGCTATGAAAGTTTCAGCTCACCTGGGATAGCACAGTGCTTGGTGTTAGGGGGCACAAATAACAGGTAACACTTCATGTAATCTTGGTGATTCAGTACATACATTTGCAGATGTGCCCACCTTGTTTTAAATGTGCTTTTTAATTGTGTCTGAATTTGAAATTGGTGTTCAGCTTTCCTGGTGGCTCTCCTTCCTTTTTTAAAATTCTTCTTTAAAGTTCTTTTTTCCCTGTATTTTATCGTAAAATAAATCTGTGAATCAGTGAATGATTTGTTACTGTTAATTAAATATTATTAGCACACCAGATTATTTCAGGTATATTCAGAAGGCTTAAGAAGCCAAGCACTGGCTTAGGAGTGGGAAGTGGGTAGATACACAAGGCTGGAGGGTGGAAGGGAACGTTCTGGGTTAGGAGCAGCAGAGAGCTAAGGGACATGTAAGAATTTCAGGAGTCATGTTTTGAAAAGAATGTGGCTGCTGGGAGTCCAGAGGGCAACAGATCACAGTAGTAAATACAGGAGATGTTGAGGGAACTGGCTGAAGGTTTTTACTCGTCAAATAGAATATATTTGCTTTTAGAGGCACCAGGACAGAAACTCATGTCTTGTAAATTGGTATAATGCCATTTGAGTTAGTGGAATTGCACTGACTTACACCACCTGATGGTGTGTCAGGTGGTGTTACAAGAAGAGCGAGGCTGTGAAGAATGGTGGAAATGGAAGAGGTTATAGGCCTGGGCAACAGGGAGGGTGGAAGTTTGTTCAGAAGGGATGGAGAGGCTGGGCAAGCAAAGGAAGATGACAAGGTGCATTACAGCTTTATTTGGTTTGATTTGATGATGGGATGCCCAGCAAGAGGTGTCAGCAAGGCAGGCTGAGAGATGGGCTTGGCTGGAGAGGAGAGTCAGTGACAGAAAGTACCTTTCACATTGGCAGAGTAGGAATTGGTGTCAGAGTGAACAAGCTCATGCCCAGGGTGTGGAGGGTATGCAGAACAGACCAAGACTAAGGCCACAGCAGGAGCTGGGGGAGAGGACATGGAGGACAGAAAAATCGCTAGACAAGGATGAAGAGGGCCAGAAGACAACATCTCCCAAAGCCAAGACTGGACAAATGTCTTTCAGTCTGAAAGGAGGAATAGCAGAACCATAAAATATTACTTAGGGTTAAGAATAGAAAGGGAGTGACACTGACTTCTTTAAAGACATGAGCCATGAGTAATCTGTACTAGTCAGTAAACTTTGAAAAGCTGAACCATAAATAAGCTACATCTTCACTGGTATGTCTAATTTTCCCCCTCCTCACTTCTGTAACTGCACAGTAGTCTCATGTAATGGTGCAGCAGACCTTAATGTCCTGGGGGTGGTCACAGCAGCGTCACTAATGGGCGCTGCGCTGTGGTGCTGCCGCAGCTGCGCTGTGCCGAGCTCTGCGCCAAGATCTTCTGGGGTGACGTGGCCCTGTCAGCCCCAGCTTGCCCTGGGGACCCCCAGCTGGTGCTGTGCCTGCTGCAGCTGGGATCCTGGGGCAGGCTGCAGTCGTGTCGCTCAGGAAATCCAAAGAGGTGCTGGGGAGTCACAGAGTTCTGATTAAACACACCGGCACTGTAGCTGCAGTTGCTGCACCCCAGATCTGAGGCCCCAGGTCAGGGAGTGGTGCAGTGCTGAGCCACCTGTGGGTACAGGGAAGCAGGGGAGGCAGCAGATGGGTTCCTGCCCATCTGCTGTGTCTTGCAAGAGCAGAGCTGGGTTGTGATGAAGAAGGTCTGAGAGAAGCATTGCAGCTTCAGTTTGTGTTGTGGCTGAACAGGAGATCTTACTCAGGATGTAGCAGCTTTGTGCAAAGGAGCAAGGAAGCGCAGACTGAAAGAAATGAGGTAAAATGTGGGAAAAAATGAGATTAAAATATAGGGAAAAGAGGAAAAATGTAGAAATTAGGCATATGTACTAGGATGGTCACCCTCGTTCATGAGCCCATCTCATTCCTGGAGCAACTGTAAGCCATTCATAGTCCTGAGGCCCAGTGCAACAACTGGAACTAGCCTGACCGGAAAGGGGACCGACTTAACTGTACCAAAACAAGAAAAAAAGGCCCTGAACAGTCCAGCATGAATTGTGAAAAGTGTGTTTTAAAAATCCCTTGTTTTTGCTAATCCAGGGTACTATTTCTGGCACGTGATGAAATCCCCATTCCCTATTGGTGACTCTGGTGAGCTCCCAGTACCTCAGAAGCAGCCAGCCTGGGTGGAAAAGTCAGTGTCTTTAGAAACAGAAAGCATTTTGGCTTTCCAAGTGGAATGATTTCTTTGTTTCCTAGTTGTATGGAAAGCTGCCATTGCAGCAGTTTGAGAAAAAAGGCTGAGCACCTTGAAGCCAGAATGGCTGAGAGATGACTCCTGGGGAAAGGAAAAATGTGTTGGGCTTGGAGGCACAGTAACAGATGTGAAGCCTTTCATTGTGGGTCACTCGTGAGCTCTCCCCAACAAGCAGTAGTTCCCCTGTTGCAGTGCCTGGGGTTGGGAATCCGAGGGCCTGCCCTGTTCCAGCCAGGAGGTGGAGGACTGGTGTGTGCTCCTGCAGCAGCCTTGCTGCGGTTCACAGAGGGCTGACAAGGAGGCCACACGCCCTCAGCTGTCACCCAGGCTGATTAGAGACTCTGCCTGTAGGATCAGGTTGTCTGGTGGTTTGTGCCTGTTCCATTGAGGGAATGGAGCAGATGAGAGGGCCAGGCACAAGTATGTAGCCCCTAAGCCCCTTTTTAAGGGTATGATTTTACAATGCTAGTGGCAAAGGCTTTTTTTGCCCAGAAAAGCAGTGTTATCTTTCCTCAAAGAGCTGCATGAAACAGCCTTTGCTATGCTGATGTTGAGTAGTAGTATTAGTCTTGCCCACTTGCCCTTTCTCCCTTTGAGGGTTATGTCCCAAGCTGGTGGACTCTGCCCACTCCTCATACGGTCTGCACTTGGTTTATTTGATCCAGACTTCCTTCCATCTTGCTTTTTTTGCTCTCTGCTCAAATAAGGATGCCTGATCATGGTGTGATGTGAACAGTTCAGGAAATGCTTTGAAATCTGGAGCAGAAGTTTTTTGTAGTAATTTTTATTCTGAGTTTGTGTTCAGTCTTGCTTGCTACTGTTAGCTACTGCTTGTTCTGTGGGAATATAAGCTGGGACCACAGAGCAGCAAGGATTCCAAGCACCCTGCTCTCTCAAAGACATAGTGTGGAAAAACAATTTTCTTTCTGACCCCAAAAACTTACGGTTGATATAAGGTATTTAGAGCAAAAATCGCTCCAGTGTAGAAGTCTCTATACCAATATAATTATTTGTCCTGCTTTCATGTTTCACATGCTTTATTTAAGCTCCTGTCACCCACTAATAACATAGGGACATTGGGGAAATTTGGAAGGTATGCACACTATTATCGGCGTTTCTCAAGCAGCTGCTACAGGCCTGCTTACATTCGGTGGATTTCTTACAGTCAAAAACACTTTCAGCAAATGACTGAATGGGCAGGAAACCACCTAAATATTGATTAATGTTCACAGAAACTTCCGTCCTACCTTTCACTCATTCAAAACAACGATGATGAAGGCAGCAGAATTCAGTTCCTGGGCTATTGAAAAGAGGTGGGTTTATTTCAAAAATAGAGCTCTGCTTTGATAGGATCCCTTGAGTGCTAGTGCCGGGAATCATAGGACATTCTGAGTCAGAAGTGACCCACAGGGATCATTGGAGTCCAGCTCCTGACACTGCACCAATAGCCCCAAGAGTCACACCATGTACTTGAGTGTGTTGTCCAAACACTTCTTGAACTATCAGGCCTGGGGTTGTGACCACTTCCCTGGGGAGCCTGTTCCAGTTCTCAGCCACCTCTGGGTGAAGAACCCTTTTTTTATCTCCAACCTAAACCTCCCCTGACACAACTTCAGGGCATTCCCTCAGTCCTGTCACTGTCACCACAGAGCAGAGATCAGTGTCTGCCCCTCCTCTTCCCCTCACAGGACGTTGTAACTGCAATGAGACTTCCCCTCAGTCTCCTCTTCTCCAGGCTGAAGTAGCTGAAATGACCTCAGAAGCTCCTATGGCTTCCCCTCAAGGCCCTTCACCATTTTTGGCTCACCTTTGAACGCTCTCTAACAGCTTGATGGTTTTTTTATATTTTACTGCCCAAAACTGCACACAGGACTCGAGGTGAGGCAGAGCAGGACAATCCCCTCCCTTGCCCGGCTGGCAGTGCTGTGCCTAGTGCCTCCCAGGACACGCTTGGCCCTCCTGGCTGCCAGGACAATGCAGACCATGCTCAACTTGCCATCAACCAGGACCTCCAGGTCCGTTTTCACAGTGCTGCTCTCCAGCCTCTCATTCCCCAGTCTGTCCATACATCCAGGGTTGCCTCATCCCAGGTGCAGAATCCAACATGGGTTGATTGTTTCCAAATGCAAGGGGCAAGAGGTTCAGCCTAGGTGGGACATCTGTAGGCGAGGAAGTGCCTTGTTTTGAAGTAAGCAGCATGGCGCTTTGGAAAATCATCTGTTCCGGTGCCCGTATGGGCATGAACACTGGCAAAAATTGAAGTTTGTCCTTCTTCATGCCAAAATCTATTGATTGTGATAGTCCTAGCTGATTTCAGTGAAGATTTTACCTCAGCAAATAGCTTGGCATTTGTTCATGTAAATAGTTGATATTTCAACTCTACCTTTGTGTATTCGAGGGGAGCTCCCTAGGGATGCAGTGGCAGTGGCTTTATGGATGCAGAATTTGATGCTCCATTGCCATTGCTGATGTAGTGGTGGTGATAATGGTTACCACTAACTTGTATCCCAGGGGTAAAGTATTAGTATTTGGCTGTTCCTCAGACATTTTTGCTGTCAGGTGCATCTTCCATTGATACCAAAGGTGATTTATGTGAATGTTCCCATTTTGGCAGTGTGAGTGATGCACATATGGCTCTTTGGAGCCAGTGGATGAGAAGATCTCATAACACACAGGTGTGCTGCAACATAGATTTTTGTTGTTGTAACTGTGATATCTTTATGTCATTCTGAACAACACGCAATCCATTACTTGTTAGAGCAAAATTCAGCCTTCTACTGGCCGATGAAGCGAGGAGCAGAGGGCCAGACTCGGGCCCCTGGGAGCATTGTATTTGTCTTTATTGACTTGCAGTCTCTAAAGCCTATAGACTGAACTCAAAGTCTTGTGACATTACAGGAGCAAGTGAAGATGGGCTGTCAACACATTTGTCTTGTGATGGGGAACTCTGATGTGTAATGACTGAACCCAGGTAGGAGCCCTTCCCCGAGTTACTGTCATTGGGTTTTTGTCTTGGCCACTGTGCTGTACAGAACTGCAAGAACATAGTTGTCTTTATATTTGGTTGGCAAAACTTTTTAAGGAGGAAACAGACAGATGTGGACAGCAGGATCACTGAAGACTTTTCTTAATAGCTAGCAAAGCTAACTCCCCTAAAATTCCTAAGTACCAGTCTAAAGAACGGCTTTGTCTATGAGCTTCAGAAGAAGGAAACATGGTTAAGCTATAGAAATGCATATAAGGAGTTTAGTACAATATGTTAATTACCACTGCCTTTAGTTATCTGTTATTAATAAAGCAAGTCCCTTCAAGATAATGAAATGTACATTTTCATGTATCTTTGTCAGTCAGAAGCACAAGAAGATATTCCTGTTCTACTTCTGTCTTGTGGTATAAAATAACGCAACTCCATTGAAGTCGGAGGTGGATAGCTGGGGAGAAGGCAGCTTCCTTTTTTGCTAGAGAGCTTTAATACAACATTGTTTTATTTCTGCACATTAAAGTTAATAACACAGCAAGTGTATTTTGAAGTTAAGTCTTTCTAGGATCTCTATATGTTAAATATCTGCGAACAAACTTTATAGTTGCTCTATAGGCCCTCATGATATATCACTCTGTGCTGCCTTCTATCTATTACATTTTATCTGCCTGCAAAATCCATTTCTAATTCTGGCCATATCTTCTTTGCTATCACTTGCCAGAAATCTATTCCCAGGATTCTCCTTATTTTAGTGAAATATCTCTGCTTCAGCACCTTTCCCAAGGTGGCTGATCTAATCAGGGCACTATCAGTTATCATTTCTCATTTCCTTTGCTAGCTCTGTCAAATGCAATGCACAGCCTAACAGAGTGACATTCAAATACTCTCAGTGACCAAGGCTATTTCCCTTTCTTTTACACTGCAAAACTCGGTTTGTATGTGGCTTCTTAAGCATATGCCCTTTGCTCTCTGCATGTGATTTATAAAATGCACCCTGGGAAGAGTTAATGTTAAGCAGATGAAATAGCTGCCTCTTAAGTCATCACAGTTAAGTTCCATGGATGGTGACCACCTGGATTTAAAATCCCATATCCACAACTTTGTCTTTTCAGGTAGAGAAGAGCAATGCTTCATTCCTGCCAACTGTGTAAGAGAGTCCTGCTTTGCCATCAGAGAAATGAAATTTTTTACCTCCCCGTTGCAGAAATTTGTTACCCCCCTGTTGTTATCCTCTCTTCTTGTCTTCTTTCATATACATGTTTCTCTTTTAAATAGGACTGTGACTGTGTGCAAAGGTCAGCATACACCAAATAGGGTGCTTGTGTTTCTCAAATAAAGAGTCACCTGTGTACTTGGATCCTCTGCTGAGGTTAAATGTGGTTTCTATAGACACAGGTCCACCAGTAGCATCTGGTTTTGGCCTCTATTTTTTTTTTACCTTGGGTGACAAACCTCTTAGTGTTATCTTAGATTGCTATCACACACTAATGCTTGTTTTAATAAGTGTGTAGCTGACTATTCCATCCACTCTGGAAGATGGAGTTATCCATGTGCATCCTCACAGTCCTTCTTTCTTTGCACTATTTAATAATGCTATCACAAGCCCTGCTTTGCTGCAGATTCATTTCTCCAGTGGGTTTTGTGAGGGCCAAAGCCTAAATCCTTTTCAGGAGGAAAGCAGGGAGCAGGCATTCAGCAGACTGGCTGGGAGTGGGAAGGCAACTATCCATGTGCCTGTCCTGTCTGCAAAACACCGTCCTGTGCAACACTTACATGATGCTGGGAGCTTACCGTGAGCTCAGCTCTTGATTTCTTTTGAAATTCATAGAACCAGGTTTTTTGGGTCTTTTTTCCCCCCACTGTGTGAATGAAACAAACCTGTCTTGCAGCAGAGCAACACATGTATTTCCCCTGTAGCCTGTTGCAGGCTACAGAATTGGTTTCAGACAGGGAGAGGAAAAATTAGGAAAATGGGTTTTAAGCTGACAAAAAGAAACAGTGTGGTTTGTTATTCATGGCCCAAGATAGAACACCAACCAGGTGTTCCAGCTCTTTGGCACGTGTTTTGGTGGGCCATATCCCAGATTGGTGAGCTTCTGGGGTAGGGTATTTACAGTCCCTCCAGGCTGTCCCTTGGACACTCCCTCTGGTTGGCTGTGGAGCTGCAGACTGGGGAGCATCTGCCCTAGCAGGGGTTGGCAGAGCAGGCCTCTGGGTGTCCTTGAATGGTAATTTCCAGTGTGGCTAAATAACAAGGATGGTGTCTAATGGCTTAAAAAACTGCTCATAGCGGCATTTTTTCTAGCTGTTTCTTCACTGTAGGAAGGTAGAGAAATCTGTGTTAAAATAATAATTAAATGCTGACAGTACTAAATTTCTACCCAGCGTGAGTTGGCAGCAGTTGCAAACCAAAACATTAGGCCATTAAAGAGAAAAGAAAAATCTGATTAAATACCTCTGAATGTTTTTCTGATTAGGTATTCTTAAACAGAACATGTGACTCTAAGAGAAGGGTGTACTTGACAGCAGCAATTGCTTTGGAGGGGAAAGGTAAAATACTCAAGTTTTAATGTGTATATATGTGTATTTCAAAGGATTTCTTGCTGATCTTAGCTATGAGCCACCACAAAACCTCCCTGCCAGGAAATACGCGAAATCGCTTCAATGTTATGTTTCTGGAAAGAGCAGTTAACAGGGACTGATGTGCTCGGGGTTTTGTTTTGGTCTTTTTTTCCTCTTCTCTTTTGCATTTGACAGTCCAAGAGCCATGGTGGACCTTGCTGTAGCATTAGTAGCATTGAAGCACCGTGAGGCTTGGGGCTGGCTGCAGTGTGTATCCTGCAGACACAGAGAGAGGGGTGTCTGCCCCCAGGAGCTTGCTGCCATGGGGTGGTATGTGAAATCAGGTGAGGATTCAGTGGGGAGAAAGAGCTGGGTACAGAAACCCCCCTTTACTTCATGGCTACCTCATGGCCAAAGGTCCTCTGCTCTTAGAGGTGAGCTGAAGGCTTTTTTGTGCAAAAAGCACTTTTATTTCAAGCACTGTTAGCTGAGGAGACTGCAAAGTAAAACTTTTCAAAAGGTGCATTTATAAGTTGCCACTTTTTACCTCCTGTTTCTTCCTTTGACGTGCTCTATTATATATTTGCTCCAGTGTACTCTGTAGAGATGTTTTAGGAGCTGATACCTACAGCACATGTCCGGCACTCCTTTCAGGTCCTCTTTAAGGAATGTTGATGGAGGTTGCAAGGAGAGGAGTAATCTGAGTTGCTGGGAAGCTCTGGTCACTGTAGCAGAGTTGTGGCTGCTGGCCCTGTGGAAGTCCTGGAGCTTGAGGGGAGTTGGTGGGATGCTGAACATCCCCTCTCCAAGTGCCAGGAGCATCTCTGAAAGCTGGACGACCTCCGTGGCCAAAACACACTTCCCAAGCATATGCTGAGTGTGCAGGATGTTCTTGTGGCTCCCTCTTTGATTGTATCAGAGCAGCTCATTGTCTGGTGTGTGTATTAAGGTGCCAGCCCTGTGGGACACCACAGGGTCATCCTTCCCTCTCCCTGCCTTCTGGTCTTTCTTTGCATAGTTATATTTGAGAAACCGGGGAACACAGGGTATGAGAGGATTCACAGATTATTTCAAACTGTTCAGTTGTTCAAAGAGTTATCATAGGGTAATGCAACTTTTTCCTGTATTATTATACTCTTGCCCGCACCTGGAATATGCATATGAACAAGGATCTCACAAACAATTTCTGCTACCTCCAGGAGATAGGGCAAAGGTTCCTCTGAAAGAGTTTGAAGAAGGCTCAGCATCTTGTGCTTAAAATTTTACTCAGCAGTTCTACTGGACTCTGTTAAGGTCAGCTGGCATATTCATTTTTCCCTTGGGAGCTGTATAAGTTACACACTTTTTTTTTTCTTCACTATGCATTCCAGAAAGCAATTTCTCAGGAAGAGTGGTTCTAGTTTAATCTCCAGATTATCTGTGGTTTATTTTTCCTCCTAGATGAAGGGGCTAAATAATCTAACTGTAATTAAGACAGAGCTGGGGTCTCTGTATGGGCATTTGTGTGTCCGGATTTGAGAACTACTGCTTTTAGTTGCAGTGTTGCAGCTGTATGGCCTGAGCACATGGGTTTTTGGAGGTGAGCACAGGTGCTTCAGTGAGCCTGGCCTCTGCTCAGGAGTCAGGTCCTGAGCTGCCTGGAAATACCCTGGATTTGGAAAGCAGAGCAAAGGGCATATTTCTGCAAATGACAGAGCAGTGGGTTTTTTGCAGTTAAATGCAGGGACCAAGAAAACCAGAAGATTTTGGCTGTATTTCTCTCCTGTAACGAAAATGTGCCAAGCAAAGAACAGACGGGGTCAGGGGACTGCCTGGGATTGTCTGGGTCTTGGGCTGCCTCCATCCCAGCCCTGGTGGGAGAAGAGTGACCTGCTCTCATGTCTGCTGCCTTTGCTGCCCAGAAGTTCCTGCCTCAGTCACAATCCTGCAGAGTGGCACATGCCAGGGTATCCGTCCCTAATGTGCTGTGGGGGAATTAACCTCCCCCTGCATGAGGACTCTTCCTCATGAGAATCGGCCACCAATAGACCTTAGTGACAGACAGTGGCTCTGAAAGCTTGGCCCTCGTATCTCCAAGTTCATGGGTCTCTGTAGTGCTAGCACTGGGTTAAGACAAACTATTTCTCTGCTGACATTAATGTACTTGACCCTATAGAGTGCAAGGTAGCCAAGCAGTTACAGGTCATTAATCTCCAATTACTCTTGTCAACTATTATATTCATTAATCTGGGGCCAAACAGTGGTTAAGTTGTCGGCATGGACTGAGATAAAATTTTTTTATCTCCTGGTTAGTGGTGAGTTAGTATCTAGTTAGCAGCTTTTGCAACCTTTATACAGATGCCCTCGAGTTTCACCAGTCACTAAAAGAAAGCTAAAGCTCAGCATTGGTTCTACTAAACGTGCCTTCAGAACCAGCTCCTTTTCCTGTGCTTGGATGGCTGGCTCAGGGAAAGCCAGCTGATGCACAGGTACCTGAGGACAGGGGCTGCCTGATTTTAGTTGTATGTGGTGCATCACTTAGTCGGAGACACCCAAGAGGCAGCTCCCAGATGGGCTGCTTGTTCACCCTGTGACCTCTTTAGGCACAGCTGGAAGGCAGGTGGGTTGTGCCATTTCTGTGCACATTCACACACTGATTTTATTGCTTCACTTAGCAGAGGAGGAGCACTCCAGGCATCCTGCAGCAGAAATTCCCCTTATTCTTGGACACTGCCCAAGGGTTACTCGTCAGAACAATAATTGCTAAAAAATAAGGATGCTGAGCAGTAAGACTTGTGAAGTGCTTTGATAAGCCAGGCTGTGATGATTGTGTATAGAGGGGTGTCCTTTTGTTGCTTGAATGGCTATAAAAGGCTTCAATAGCCTTTCTCTGGCAAACTGCTGGTGCACGTAGTCAGGATTTCGTTTGAACAAGTTTTACAAGCTCAGTGCCATCATACACATACTGATCTGCAGCTGCTACTGAGGTAAAAACTGTTTATGTTTTAATGTATTAAGTTCTGCCTGTACCCTTCTTTATAGAAGTCTTGTTTTGAAAGTACAAGAAAAACAAGAAGGAAGAATGTGGAGATGTTTTAACATAGCAAAAAAAATTTTCTTCCTACACAGTGCCATTTCAGAGAGAGAACAGCTTCTCCTACAGCTCTGTTTTGGTCTAGGTCTCTCTCTTCAGACATTTAAACATATGCTTATATCAGTTCCTCAGCTGGTGTGTATCTGTTGACATAGTGTATATACTGACATAAAGTGTGGTCTGCATTTACACCTGATGTGTTTGCCATGCATCTTCAAATTTAGCAGAGTCCTCAGGTTTAAAACATGGTCCTTTAACAAAGCTGTAGCATGAGGGCTTTGGGGTTTTTTGTTTTTGTGAGAAGAACATTGACATTATTCTCAATAGTAAAGGGAAAAGATTGGGAAGTTGCTTTTTATCCTGACATCTATAGGATTTTTTTGGGTTTCACAAAGCAATTGCCCTTATGCAGCAGATGGGGATCATAATGCTCCAGGTGGAACAGGCTGTGACACATCTGGAGCAAAATCCAAATGTGCTGGGTGTTTATGAAGCGTTGTCACTGCAAGACTTGTCCTTCCCTTGGGAAGCTGCTTGCAGCTGGAGGCAGGTCCATGCTGGTGGGGCACATAACATGCTCTGTTTTTGCAGCTAGTGCTGCTCCAGGTCTGGGTCAAAGCAGGGATTTCCAGAAGTCCATGAGTAAAGCTGAAGCACAAAGCCATTAAAAATGCATGTGGGTCCAGGTAAGTGGCTGCAGTCACTCAAAAAAAAGCCTTTGCTCTCCTCAAAAGAAATGGAAAGGAGCACATTTGTGAACTGTTGGGACTGCTGTGCCTGGCTGTGGGAGGTTTTGCTTTCAGGTTTTATTTGTGGATTTTTTTTCTAGCTGAAGTAACATTTGAGGAGATAGGGTAACAACTTTAACCTCTGTTCAGGCCATCTGCAAAGAAGATGGTAATTATCAGAGACTGGGATGAAATCCTGGTCGTAATGAAGTATGTCAATGACTTTTGAAGATGCTGAGATCATCTGTGGTAGGTTGGCCTCATCAGCTCTGTTAGATAATCTGTAAAAGACTCTGTCAGGCCACAGGAATGCAGTTCACTAATTTTTGTTCTCTTGTTTGCTCCCATTGCCCTGGTTTTGTTTAATGTTTTCTCCCCAAATCTAAGCATTTTTATGTTTTCATCTTATATCCCACACATGCATTCTTTTGCTAACGAAGGAAAGGGAATGGCCATTGTCAGATTTCAGTCTTTATAAAACAAGAGCATCAGTTTGATTCTGTTTTATTTTTGATCAGGTTGCAAGGGATAAAGTTGGCCTTGTCTGAAGATAAAAGATACTATTATACTTAAAATTTACTAAGTGCAAAGTGATTTGGAAATAAGCTTTTGTTTTTTTCGTATGGAATTTAATGACATCAACTAAGCTGAAGTGATTTTGGATGTGGTGTTTGGAACTCTTTTTTCCCTTCAGTTCTTCAAATTTGTTCTACAGAAGAACAGGCTTTTGAAAATGTTTAGTGGAAATAAGCAATGCCTGAACTGTGTTGCTCAGGTGTAAGACTCCAAGCTAGTTCAGCTGTTCATAGGACCACTCTTAAATAAGTCCTTAAGGCTGATGTAGATTACTTCCTGCTATAAACGCCATGAAGTTACTATTTTATGTAGTTGGATTTCACTACAAAATTTCCATTGTTCATCTGCTCTGCTGTGATTTCTTTGTGTACTGTGAAAGCAACATCTGTCAGAGTTTTTGTGGGCCTACATGTTATGAACTTGCTCCTGGAGACCTGCCCTCATGCCCCAGTTGTTCCCAGTCTCAGGATAAGTTAATCACAAAGTATTTCCATCCCATGGATGCATCCTCTGCTTCTCCAGCTTGGAGACTGCAGTCAAACAAGGTGGTTTTGCCTGCCTGGGTCCATAAGAGTCAATGCATTTTGCTTGCAGCACTGAGGACTATGTAATTGGCAGTTGTGGTGATGAGACTAAGACTTCAGGTGTTCTGTGAAACCTGACAGGGAGTTGCCTGCTTGGTTTTTGTTTGGCAATTCATTGCAAAACCACAGCTACAAGAGGATGTTTCGTTTCCTTTTTTTTNCTTTTTTTTTTTTTTTTTGCCTCTTCTAGGCAACCTAGGAGAACTTGTTAGAGTGTGCTCCTGTCTGGGTCATATCTGTCATCATGCTGTAGACAGACATCCTCTCTTCTACCAAAAAATGGAAAATTTCCAGTTAGTTGTGTAGAAATTGGGGTGGGGGCAGTATTTTTTCCTAGAGTCTTCTTGTTACTCCCTTATATAAGTTGTTCATTGTTTTATGTTCACAGTTCATGCTTGAAGATTTTTAAGAGGAGGATTGATACTTTGAATTCTTCAAGAACAAAATTAGGCAAAGTGGAAATGGCTTTGATTGCTGAATTGGTCTATGATGCTGTGCGCTTTTCACTGCACCACAGATGAAAGCCTGTATTTATTCCTAAAACAATCTGATGCTCACCTGAGTTCAGTTATTTACTTGGAGGAGAAAAGTTTCCTTATACATGAGAAGGCTATTTAAAAATCTGTGTTGGACATTTTAATTGCAGCGAGTGATGAATCCTTTGAAGTTTTATTACCTATTATATAATTGATTCAAAAGTTACCTTCTGCAATAGCTTAAGGTTTTTTATTTGCCTGAGATTATTAACATTTCTGTTTCAAGCTTTCAAAGAGAAACTTTCTGAGCATGATTATGAACATTAGGTTAATGCATAATCCCCACTCAAAGGTTCTCCTAGATTTCCATGTGCGTGTTTAGAGGCCATTCAAAGGTGCTTAGCTTTAATTGCCATTATGTGAGCACACAGAAATAGGGACTCAAGAGTCTTATCAATTATTCTGTTCACAGATTCATTTTTAGTTTGTCTCAGAGCTGTTCTAAGTTAAATTTGCATTGAAGTTACTGGGACTTTTAAAGGTATTTATCCTATTGGGCTGAAGATTCTATTGTCTCCTTATTTAAAGGCTCAGTGGTTATACCTTTCTTGGTCTTCATGTAATTGCTAAGGATTTAATTTTTTGTGACATAGTTTTTGGAGGTATTTTACCTGCATGCAAACTTTTAGCTGATGCCATAGAAATAATACAAGCCTGTTTAGAAATGGCACAAGTGTTTGAGTTTGTGTGGCTTTCAATGAGCTGCAAGATCTTAAATACTTGAGATGGAAAGGAAAAAGGAACCTTGTCTTTTAATAGCCTGCTCAAATATTACTTGGAGGACTATAAATGGAAATGAAACTGAAAGGTAGCTGGACCTACATCTTCCACCATCCAGGAGAAGCCTTTTCTGTAGTCACAGCTCCTACTTTAGCGTCTTATCTAAAGATATGTGAAGTTCACAGGGGAATTCAGAGTGAGTTATTGTCTCAAAAACTAGAAATGCATTTCTAGAATGCAGGAAATGACTGCTCTGTGGGGAAGTGTCTTTGGTGCAGCCTGTCCAATACCAGAAGGGCACAATAAGGCTGAGAGAAAAAAAAAATCAACAATTCATTACACTGCAAAACAGAGTAGAAAATATATTTTTATGTGCTTATACTGTAAAATCAAGAATAGGCTTGTAGAAATCACACAGAAATACCCTGGACTTTGTGCACTGTACCCAAGTTATGAACAAGTTATGAACAGCTTTCTAGCACTGAAGATACTAACACCCATGTCAGTAGCAGTAAAACACAACAGGCTGAATTCTGTCACATCAGAAGATTTCAAGCCATCCCTGACCTTGCTTCTCCCACCCACATGCATCACTGAGCATGGGGCACTCCAGAAATTGGGCTCTGTGGGTTTATGGTCTCTGAGCTATCCATCTTCTCATATGTATATTGAAAACAATAACATGGGCTGGCAAGAAGAACAGAAGTGCTGTTTTGACCCCTATCTCAGCCAGATGTTAGGAGCACAAGAAATGCCTCAGTTAATTGGAATTAGTTAGTTGAGCTAACACCCTGCTATCAGGCAGGCAGTGGGAGATGCCACCCAGCAGCCTCCCTCTCTGTCCCTCTGGTGGTCCCAGCCTGGCTGGTGGATGTTCATGTCACAGCAGCGACATGTCACTGCTGCTGCCTGGGGGGGAGCTTGCACTGTGAGTGATGCTGATCTTGGAGAAATAAATAATGCATGTGTGGAGGGGTATCTCCATCAACTTCCTTCACGGGCCTTGCAGGTCTGAGTTTCTTGTCCTTAAAGCTGCCATGTTGTGCCCAGCTCTTCATTTGTGCCTGCCCAAAGCCTTGCATGTCACTGTATGCTCAGCATGGCATTCACCCAATGGCAGGGCCTGACACCTTAACCTCTGATTCCCATTCAGCTCCTCAGTTGTTTTCCATTTTGCCTTTTTGGATTTTTTAAAAAGAACATTTTTAAACTCAGGGGTTGCTAAAACATTTTATGTTTTGTCTTTTTAACACTAGTATTTTTTGTTTAGTTAAAATTCTACTCTTTCTGACAAATCACCCTGTGTGCGTTTGGTGAAAGAATGTTGATCAGTTTTACAGTAAAAAAATTCTGTTAGAATAAAGCTTCTCATTTGCAAAAAATACTGAGGTTATGATTTTTTGGATCTCGAGCCAGTACACATTTCCAGGTTATCATGGAAAGCAGTCTCTCCCAAATTTTCTCCAGGAAAAGCAAGTGCAGTTTGTCATGAATCCCAGCTAATTTATTCCCTTTTCCATAAATGTTATCCCCTACCAGTCCAAAGGCTGTCATTACGTTGCTGTCATTAACCATCTGTTTAGCATGTAAAACTCCTCGGGGCAGGGATCACATCTTTGCTTTGTACTGTGTAAAGCTGAGCCTGTGGCTAACACTTGAGAAACAATTAATGATAATGCAGCTCAGTAGGGTACTGGGATACCAAGCTAATAAGAATGGTATAAATGCCTGGCTGGATGGGATTAGAGGGAACTTCTGTGTCCCAGTGGTGCATCTCCAGCAGGTGAAGGGAAATAATCTTAAAACATCGTATGACAAGGAGCAGTTAAAAAATAAACAGCATTTCTGAAGGATGTAAAAGGGAAAAGAATGCAAGAGAATCACAGTTTAGGCATGTGTTATGCTTTATTATTACTTTAATAAGATTTTTACTAAATATATTTTTCTCTACCATAAAATAAGGGATCCCTTCAGAACATTGGTATCATTAATGCCTGCGTTGTCCTTTGCATGGTCTTCTGCATGCATTATAAGTCGATGCTTTATTGTATTTTCCTTTGTATCTTAATGAACCCTGTGTGTCGAGGAGAGAGAGGGAGAGAGAAGCTCAGTAGATTTTCATCTTATGTTAATCCATCAAAATCAAGTTAGTTGCAAGAGATGGAGGAGGTGCGTGTGTGCGCGCAGACGTCAGCGCCTAGCCGAAAGCTTGCCAGTTGCCCAGCAACCTTCCCAGAGGAAGATGGATGTCCTGCCATCCGCGCTGCTTTTAGCTGAGCTACAGTGTATTCATGGAGCCTCATCCTGCTCTCGCAGGGGATGGGCGCGGGCCCAGCTGCCGGGGGGATGGCGCCTCTCGCGCTGGTTGGCTCTCCTGCCGGGGCTGGAGAAAATGCATTTCTTGCCATCCTCGTTAAAACCATTAATTCGGTTGACTACATCACGTTGGTTTGGGAGCAGGTGCTGTGAGCTCGTTCACATTGATGGTATTGCTCTTCCCCTCCATCAGGGTTTTAAAGCCTGCAGAATCTCTCCCTCCTTTCCAGAAAGGTCCGTATCTGTAGTAACAAATAAAACCATGGGCTGTAGGAGCTCAGCAAATGCTATATGTGTCACTGAACTCTCTCTTTGGTAGTTTCTTTTGTTGCTGAATTGGGCTCAGCTGGCATGGCCAGGTCTGACCTCCACATTGGCTGTGCTTCCCTGTCCTGTGGTTGACCAGCGTTAGGACACTCGGCCACACACACAGTGGAGCAGGTGCTCCATTGGGTTGCAGCCTAAGAAGCCCTTGGAGGAATCAGAGGGCCATTTCTGTTGAAGAGTGTTGTGCAAAGCCAACATTTTAATGCCAAATAGGACTTGATGGTGTCTCCTTAATTCTGTGGAATATTTCATTATTATAGGATGCATTTGTTCACTATTTGGATTCTTTTAGAAGATATGTCAATCTTGTTCTCAAGGATGAATTTAAAATCCTTGCACATTTACAATGGTTGGACTAAATCCTGCTGGAAACCTCACACAAAATCCTACCTGGGTAATTGTAGATATATTTCATGGTCTGCCTCTGGTGCCTTTATTTATGTTGACAAGCATTTTACTTAGAGTTTGATTCAGGAAAGCAGTTACGAATGTACCTGACTTTAAATCTTTTTATAGGCCTATTGAAACTAATGAACTTCTCGATAGGTTAGAACTTGAATGTGTGCTCTGCTGGATCTGGATGTGTGTGTGATGTTGAGAAAGCAGGACCTGGGAGCCTGAGGAAGGCAAACAGGGCTATGCTGGTGTCAGTACTGTTGTATCAGGTTCTTTGACCACTGTAAATTAGGGTGTAGAAACATAAAAGGGGTACCAGGGAGAGCACCAATTCTCCTACAGCAAAAACATTTTACAGCCCCTTAAACTGAGAAAAATCTGCCCCAACCCAAGAAATACTGCTGTGCTTCATCTGTGTTGCTCCCTCCATTGCCCCCTGGAGCAGCTGTTTGTGGGCATGCAGCTGCTATGAAGATGTGCCTTGCACCTGTGTCCTGGGGTGACTCAGCCCGTGTGCCTGTGACCTTAGGGGAGCAGGGACTGCCCTGGGAAATGGTGTTTGTATGGGCAGGCAGGGAAAACTTGCACCAGCAGTGAGATGCGTGTGGGAGGGCAACGTGGCTCTTGCTTACTCTGGGCTTATATATGTAGCACTTATATGTCATTTCAAATGCACTTTCTAGTGGCAAGCTATTTATCAACTGGCTATTGAACTTGTTATTTCCTAAAGCATATAGTATGTGGCTCTTGATTGAAAAGCTGCTGTTCTGTCTCTTTGTTCTTCCACTTTGCAAGGATTCTTTCTTATTCATTTTGTTAAAGTCCTTCAACTCTAGATTGGTAAGTTCCATCACCTGGGTGGCAGAGCTTTGTTCAGTGACAGCTGTTGGTTTTGTCTGTGCTGTTTCTAAAATGGATGTGTACAGGGTGGCAGAGGGAAGTACCTGGAAGTGGGGCATTGGATGGCTGAAGTTCAAAAGAAGGAATGTTTTCCAAATGCTGGTTGCTTATTTGTTGGAAATGAATAGGGAGTAGGAAAAACTAACATCATGTTTACCAGACAGAAGCCAGGATAACAGCAAAATGCTGCATATTAAGATTTTAATTGAGTGATTCATGGGTGGTTGGGGAGAAACATTTCTTGCAGTTGAAAGTGTGATCAGGGAACAAGTGGTTTGTGTCCCAGTCTGAGCACAACTCTTGTCATATTTATTCCTAATTATGAGATTTGTGTCTTGTCATCTCTTTAGCCAAATACAGCTGTGGGTCCCACTCCTTTTGACTGAGATAATGGTTTGCTCCTTATGGGTTCCCATTTCAGGACAGGTCAAAGAAAGACTTTCCTTCTCATAGTTAGATCAACTTTCTTTTTCTGCCTTCACTGAGGAGTCAAATGGGAATGTGCTGTAAGCTGCATACTGAAAAGAATGGCAGCTGGGGCTGGGCAGGGAAGTATGCTCACCCTTACCAGTGCTGGTCCTAACGAGTACATCATTAATCTGTACTGTGAAGACCCCATGTGAACCTGGTTATCACCTTGCCTGGTGATCTTGCCTTTACTCCATGTTCTATAAACACAAACCAAAAAGGACTGTTTCCAGTCTTAAATGGATTTATATTATAAGAAACTACCTTGTAGCAGGTGCAGGTAAACTGTTAGCTTAGAGCCTTTATTACAGATGTTGGAAGTGTTCCAACCCACCTGTCTGTCCTGTGCAGTGGGATTCACCTGGCTGGTGGGTGTGGGTACACACACCTGTGCAGGCAAAAGGCAGCAGCCCTTCACAGTCCCCAGAAAGAAAGGAGCATGCAGGGTACAAACTGGCTCAGCCAAAGGACTGCTTCTGAGGAGATAATTGCCTCTAGGAATGCTGCTCTGCCTCTCCCCTGGAGCCCAGGTGATAGGCAGAGGTCAGCACTTTGCAGCATCTTGGATTATGTGATGTAGATTGCAGGCTCACAGTGTCATATTACTTACCTAGGATATGTTCAGAGCTTCATTCTGCTCAGTGCTGGGTATTTGTGCTGTCCCTTAGGATGGAAAGGAATTGAGAGCACCCAGTACAATGCATGATGTCCTAGAGAAGTGTGGAAGGGTAGAGAAGCAATGTAGCCGACCACAAAGAACCACTAAAGCAGCAATAAGAATATCTTCTCTTTTTTGAGACCATTTAATCTTTTTGAATGAGTAATACAATATTTATAATATTATAGTAGCTCTAATAACTTGCTTAAAAATTAAAAGTAGTTAATGAGTGAAGTGGAATAAGCCTGGTTAATGCTTCTCACTGACATGCTGCTATACCTCCTGCTAGAACAGTTTTATTTAAATGTGTAATTCTCCTATTCTAACAACACTGACTGGAGCAAACATGCTGGCTCTGTATTGCCTTGGATGGTATTTATAAAGCTCCCTCTCTGGTGTGTGTCCCAGCTATCTGGAGCACCACATCTTTATGTCAGATGAATTATCCTTTAGCAAAGGAGGGCTTTTCAGCAAAACACATTGATCTGTAAGGTCTGTTTTGAAGATGCAGTACTGGGATCTGTTGTGGTAGGTGAATTTTGTGTATTATTTTATGTCTTATTAGATAAGATTCCCTTAATTCCTGGGAGGTTAGCCCCAGACTCAGTCCAGTTCTCAGGAAAGTGCTGTTTCCTGCACTGCCTTCTCAACTCAATAGAAAGTTCTGCTGTGCTTGAAGACTCAAACTGCTGATCACAGTCCTCAGTTGGGCATTGTAGACAGCTTGGACCTGTTGTGTGTGGACTTGGTGACTTGAAGACACAGGTCTGGATTTGGTACAGTTGGGTGGTACAAAGCTTATAGGACAGTTGTGTCTTACATTGCTGAAGATGTGCCAAGGCTTTGTGGCAGTCTGCATAGCACTGAAGGCTTCATGCCTGGTAGATTGCATGGCTGTTGCTAAATGAGAGTGATAAAACACAGAAAGTTGAAGCAAGTTTACCACCTGTTAGAACAGGGTGGAGATTCCTACCCAAAGTTGATGGCAATATTTTCTTTCTCAGGAAGAATTCAGAAGGATTTCTGTGGGATAGTTTAGTGTTGGTATGAAATGTACGTCTGGCTGCAGACTGAGTTGACTGGCAGGGAAGGGTTGGGAGCAAGGCAGAGCATTCCTTAAAATGAAGAGACTTGCTCAGTGTGAGCAGACTCCTTGGAGCACTGTCCATTTTCCACCAAACTCATCTCAGTCTTTGACTGGTCAGTCTCTGTCCATTGTCTGACCCTGGTGTGCATGCTGAAGTCCAGGGAGAGCTACGTGTTGTATCACAGCACTCGCAGTTGAGTCTGTGCAATATAATGAAGTGAGGTACTGCTTAAACATTTTCTGGTGAGTGTCTACAGATAACTTATGGTCAAAAATTCTAAAAGAAGTTGGTACAGAAGATCTCTGGTCTGTTTCTATTAACTTCTTAAGCCTCTTGGAAATTCACAATGAGCAAATGTGTGCAAGAGGAAGATCCCGGGTAACTGCCAGCAGCTTAGCCTGACATCAATCCCAGGCAAAAGAATAGAACTGAGAGAGGATTTAGAGAATTAAAGGTAAGGAATATAATTAATGCCATTCAACATTCTTTTTTTGAGAATATGTCTTGTCAAACAAATCTGATTTATCTGATAAGATTGCAAGTTTGGGGGATAAGATAACTGTGTAGATATAATATACTTTAACTTCTGTAAGGCGTTTGATTTTATTCCACATGACATTATTATTAAAATATTAGTACTATATACTTTTACTGAAGCATATCTTAAATGTCTTAAGAACAAGGTAACTGACAGAGCTCAAAAAGTAGTTGTCAATAGGGAATCTTTACTGAATGTGAACATTTTTTAACGTAACTCTGCAGGGATCAGTCAGAACCCTCATGCTATTCATCATTTTTGGCAGTGAAATGGAAGTAAATATAAAATTATTTCTGATAAAATTTCTGGATGACACATAGATTGATGAAGTGAGAACAAGGGCAGTAGGATGCAGTGCTCTTGGTTAATTGTCCCTACTGAAACAAAATTCCAAAATTCCTTGAAATGTAATTAAGTAAGAAAATTTTTTGTGCATTTGCAGAGGAATTAGCACAGAGCTGTTGCTCAGGCTGGAAAGCAGCAGATTTATGAGAAACCTTTCCATGTGCTGGCCTCTGGAGAAATGGGGCTTTCCTAGGGAAGAGGCAGTTTGCCTGCAGGATCCCATGGCCTCCATCTGATGGTGGTGGTGGTCCATGGCTTGGCAGAGCTGCTGTTAAGAGGAACTCACTGAGGATGCTGTGGACAGGAAATCTCTCTTCATCCTCAGTGCTGTGGACGGCCTAAGAGAAATGTGGATTGAACACTGGTTAAAATTCTGTCTTTGGTTGTGTATCTGTGAGGTCTCCAGTATGTTTTCTCATTAACCTTTATCCATTGGAGGTTTTTGAGGGTGCCCTGCATTTGTATCAGAGGAACCAGATTTGGCAGTAGAGTTTAGCCCGAATATAGAGTAGGGTCCATACTAGCGAGACTTGCTTGTAATTCTCTGTTAGCACCTCCAGAGATTAAGTAGGCTGCAGCAGCAAAGTGCATACAGCCCTGCAATGAGAACAGAAGTGTTGCATACCCATATCATGGCTGTATTACTTTAGAGGCTCTTCTTGACTGCACAAGCTTCTTGCACTCACATTACTTGCTCACCATAGGTGTACATGAGTGCAATCTGTGTCATGCCAAGGCTTTGCCTGCCAATGAGATGAAAAGAGAAGTTATATTCCCAGGTATCATGCAGTGACCCCATTGGCAACAGGGGCGTAAGGTACTCATTATCAGGCCATACCAGTGCCAACAGCCTTCGGCAGTGGCCAAGTGTAAGTTCACAGGAATAAGATTCTGTAAACGTCTTCAAGTTTGTTGCATTTTGAAGAGAGAGATTTTGAAAAGGCAGAGGAGGTAACTGCTCTTTGGCTACTGCTTTTAGCTTTGATTGAGCCAGATCTGCTTGTGCATGCAGTGTCAAAACCTTCCTTGTTTCCAAAACCTAACCACAGCATCACAGAATAATAATTTACACTGGAAAGGACTGCTGGTGGTTGTCTGGTCCAACGGCCTACTAAGGGCCAACAAAAGCCAGCTGCTCCCAGATGGAGATTTCACAGCCTTTCTGGCTCATCTGCTCAAACACTTTACTACTCTCATTGTAGTTTTTGTTCAGTTTTTTTTGTTCATAATCCAGCTGGAACTTTCTACTCTCAGTTTGTGTCTGTTGTCTCTTGCCCTGTTCCTGTAGTCCTCCAAAGGAAATGCACTGAGCCTCTTACACCCTCCCATACTGGGGTGGTTGTAAACAGCTCTCCCTGGAGCCTTGTCTTATTCTGACTGAAGAAGCCCTGCTCCCTCAGCCTCTCCATATCTGCCCTGTCCTGCAGCTCCCTGACCATGGCAGCCCTCCACAGGTCTTGCTCCAGTACTTCACTGTCTCTGCACCCAGTGCTCTGAGGTTGTCCCACCAGTGCTGAGCAGAGGTGAATGGCCATTTCTGTCAACCTGCTGGTATGCTTTAAAAGGGGAGAAATTAAGGGGAAAAAATGGTTTTATTGCAGTAAAGCCTAGCTTTTCTCAGCAAAATCCTGGTATGTGACTGTTTTACCCCCCATACAGGGAGAGTGAGGGGGCAGTCAGAGCAGAAAAACGCCATGAAGTTACAAACAAACCTTTGAGGCAAACAAAAGTGAAGTGTGTGCTGGAAACGTCCACCTCAGAGTTAGCTATGGCTCAGCCAGCCCTCTGGGATCCTCAGCTGCGTGCCTGCCTAGTACCAAAGGTACAGTGAAGATGGAAAAGCCTGTGATGAGACTGACAGGAACTTCAGGTCTAAATAGCAAAGTGCATCAGGCCGTGGTCTGTCCTTCCCTGTGCTGCATCGCTGCTTGATGTCCAGTGCATGCATACAGCTTCTCCATCACCACGTGAAGGACCAGAGCCCATTCATAAACAGACCAACTTTCAGCACAGCTTTACAGCCACAAGTTTCCCTAAGCTAAAAGAAAACAGTGTATCTTACTAAATAAATGATTAGACATCAATGATTTTCTGCCTTCTGGAGCAGAGTTATTTGGAAGCGTGAAAGGAAATAGCTGCTGCAGTATAAAACCGCTGCCCTTTGCACTTGCATCTTTCCCACAGAGTAATCCTTCATTCATTGTTTACTTAATGAGAAAAGAAAGAGGTTAATTTATAAAACCAAATAAAAAACAGACAGAGGACTTTATTTGTGGAACAAAAAACTGAATTAAATGAACAGTCTGTCCATTAATGCTGCTAATTGTGCCATGCTCCACTGTGGAAAATACACAGGTCTGCCAGGATTCTGCTCTTGCTGGTGGAGCCCGCAGTCTGTCTCCACTGAGGGTTCAAACCAGCATTCTGTGACAAGAGTTTCCTAAAAACTTTTCTTACTTGGTGAATTAATTTCACCTCCCAGTCTATGACAGGCTCAGCTTCTCAGGGGTTTCTTAAATTTAATAGATAAGTATAGGAATAAGTGGCAGAGCCGATCTTGTTGGTGAATGCTGCTGTCGGAATCATTTGCAGATTCTCATGAACATCCGTGGAGAGCTGTGGCAAGGAAGAGAAAGAGGGACTGCTTTAATTCATTTTGCCTGTTACAGAGAAGTCTGTAGTACCCATGCTAGAATTTAGCAGTTTCTAGGTTCTGTTGGCTGTAGGATGTTGCAGAGGTTGGAATTAAACCCAGGTGGGGGAAAATTTTGCATTTCATCTGTGTGTTTCCTGGTAGCCGTCCGTCTTTGTTAATAAGTGTAGTCTGAAATCTCCACCATCACTAGTGGGGGTGGATGCTGTGCTCTGATGTAGATGGGAGTGTGTTAGATCTGCATGGATGAGGGTTACTCGGTGCTGAGACTGGCTGAAGGCTGCAGCTGCCCTATCTTTCTTCAGTCAGCCTACAGAGGAGGGAAGGAACAGGGAGAGCTGGGCCGGAGTGGATCTGTGATGGAAAGAGGGATCTGTTCATTAAGGCATCTACGAGTAGTTCATGAATACTCCTAAGTACAGTGGTTGATTCTCTTTGGGAAGCTGAGAATTACTGTGAAGTGTAGATGAGGAAAAACATGTCTGGGAAAAAAAAAAAAGTTGTTTTGCTGGAATACCCTCTGGTGATTTAAAAGATTTTGTTCTGGAAAAGACACTTTCTTCTGGGCTGTAACTGAAACAAAAGGAAATACATGAAGAAGGTTTATCAACTGGGCTATACCAGCTGCCCTGTGAATGTTGAGGCTCCATGGAGCTTTGAAGTCTCCACGACAACCCTGCTGAAAGGAGCTTGGGACAGTTAGTTCTTCACTAACTTCTTATCACCTTTGTCAGCCAGCTTGATCTTCAGATTGTGATAGCAAGAGTGAAATGCTATTTGTGAAAACAATTAATAAAAATTTAAACCAAACTGATACCACAGACCATGTGCAGATTTTAATGCAAAAGAAAGGGCTGGAGCAGATGTTTTGCCTGTTCTTACATCAGGCAAATTCATGACTTTTAAATTTAATCTGCAGTTTGTTTTATTTCTGACATTATAGAATTCTACTTCTTAACTTTAAATAAGGCTTGTTTCTGTATATATGTATTTTATGTGTATATAAAATACATGTACAAAGTATATGTATTTATGAACATAAATGAGTATGTACTTACTGTATGTATATGAAAAAATATGTAGCTGTTTCTCCAACATACCTTACTGGCACAAAGAATTATATGCAGTCTTTGGAAAGTGGATTTTTTGAAATGCCGCCATCTCTTTGTTGAGTATTCAAAGAACATTGTAATTATTTCTGTCAATATATTTTAAATGCTCAGTGGAAAAAGTTGCAAACATTTTTGTTAGAACATGTATTTGTTTGTAACCTGTTCAGTACATCACCTATTTGTATGCCAACTGGCTTCTTTTCAAAAATGTACTATTGAGATAATATATATGCTTTTTTATCATTGTGATACATTTTTTATGCTGTTGTCACACATTAATAAAGATCCAATCCCTCCATAATTCTGGAAATATATTTCCATATTCTGGAAATATTTGGGAGTCGTAACACTATCCCTTTTCTGGATATATTGGCAAAATTGCTCTTGGCTTCAGTTTGGGAATGGAAGTGATTTTTTTCAGTTCAAAGTAAACGTAGTTGTGCTTGCCAATGGTTACATCAACATGGCAGTGTTCATTTTGTCTGGAAGGTACTAAGCTGTGATGTCTTTGTGTCTGAAACTGTGGCTCTGGAGCAGGTCCTGGGGATGGCTGGCTGGGCAGATGGAGTTCATGGCTGACGGCGGCTCATACAGGAGCTTCGGGTTGAGGGGGTGCCTCCAGGCACCGTGTGCCTGCTGCCTTCTTGTTGCCTTCCCGTGGAGCAACCTGGGGTTATGGTTCTTCATCCGATGATGCTGAAGGCTGCTTGTGCCTCGCTTGAGGTTTTGAGCGTTTCAGAGTGTTATTTTCAGTGTGTTTCAATACAGGGCTGCAAGTTGGGAGGGAAGAGTAATTCTGCAGTATAACCAATCTCTTTGTGTGAATGTCACCTCGAAGGAAGACAAGGGTTGTGTTGCTGAAGCTGAGCCTTCCTCCTGGTTGGTGTCAGCTGCAGCTCCTTTAGGCCGTGTGCAGCCTCTTCCTGCTGGGGCATGAGCCACCTCATGGCGTGGCTGGGCAAGTACTTCTTCTGGTGAAGCCCAAAATCAAAGTTAGGATTTGTAAGAAAGCTCTTCTGCTTCCCTAGCCTCTGGGTGCAGACAGTCAGTGAGTTTGTCCACTCAGTTTTGTGGTTATTTTCTGCTTCCTTTCTGAGAGCCAAGGTGGGTACATTTTTTTTAGTGGAAGTGGGGGCAATCCAGCACCAGAGGTTGTTTGGCTGGTAGATTTTTCCTGCTCACTTAAAAAGTGAAGCTGGCAGCTCTTGGAAAACATCTTTCCTATGTTGAAAATACTTATCTATGCTTTCATGCTTGTGTCCTTCACAGTTCTTCAGAGGTATGTCTGAACAGGGATGAAAAAGCCATCTCTGGTGGGCTCTTTCTCTCCTAAGCTCTCCTTGGACTCTGTTGTGGTCTCAAGGGGGAGGCTGTGGTGTTTTATGGATGCATTAAAAGAGGCTGATTTTTTGTTTGCTATTTTGTTTAAATCTGGGGAAAAACTGTTGTAGGTTGAGATAGCTAAAACTGTCTGTCTGTACTTAGCATGGCAAGGGCTGTGGGCTTAATATCTTTGGCCCCCGCTGGCCAGGCTGCGTCATCCTGCCACAGCAAGCAGCCAGAGGGAGAAGAGAAACCTGAGATGCACAACATGTAAATACTCCAGAAATACTAGGAATTTGGCAAGAAGGCCAGGAGTGGCTTCCTCTCTCCCTGAAGATACCGCCATATGCCCAGAGATGAATCCAGTTATTTTAGCAGTGTTGGCAAAACTAGTTTTCAACTCCCCACTGCTCCCACACTGGCATGAGCACTGCCCTGTCTTCTTGGGGCCAGGGGCTGCAAGGTGAGGAGAAGACATGGGAGACCAGAGAAAAGCAGTGCTGTGGGAATAGCAGGGCCTGTGGTGTGGCACCCAGGGTATGAGGCAGCTGCCTTGGGCACAGGGCCTCGCTTGGGCAGTGCATCTTCCTGCATTCCATCCCCCTGACCTGGTTTAGGGGTGCAGGATTGAGGCTGGCAGGGGGGGTGAGTGCTGGAGGCAGGACACACACCACCTGCTTGTGTCCTGTGCTGTCTCCTTTGCGTTTTGAGATCTGATGGGATTGTGCCACAATATAGAATAGCTGCAGGCAGATCACTTTTATGACATGTTACTGCAATAAAATTACAAATTTATGGCAGTCAGAGATCTAGGCATGTGCCCATAATTTTTCCTTGCTGCTGTGTATTGTCTGGTTAGTTGGCACATGAACTCAAGTGATCCATGAGAGAAAGAGATGATGCCAGGTGTGCTGCTCCTTCTTGCTTAGTGCCCCGGGCCCTGGCGTTCCACCCTGGAGCCTGGCGCTGCCAGGGGTGCAAGGCTGGCAAAACACAGCCCGGGCTTTGGAGTGGGTGTGGACCGTAGGACACAATGTACCCCTGTAGAACCTCCTCTGAGACATCTCCTTTGTCAGCTCCTGGCAAACCTTGGGCTCCTGCTCAGTAGTGCCACTTTTCTGGCCTTGTCATCACTGCTATGCATGGAAGGCGCATGGTGGGTTTTGGTTTAGGGCNTTTTATTTTATTTTATTTTCATTTGTAATGAGAGGGGGAGATACTTCGCTGTGTAGGAATGCCAGGGTCAAGAATTCACATGCAGCTCCTGGTTCCACTCTTCTGTGCATAGGCATTCTTCCTCCATGCCATCTGTCTGTTGAATTTAATGCTTTAATACCCTCTGCAGGGTAGCATTGCTATTTATTTATTCCAATGTTTAAGTTTCATTTCGACTTTTGGGATTAAGCTGGAGTTCTCAGGCATCATCGTGGACTATGAAAATCCCAAGATAGTGTGCCACAGGCTCTTGAAAAGGGGGGAAGTATGTGAAATGCTGGTTTTGCCTGTGTTTTTCTTGGCTTGCTTTCCTAGCTGTGACTCCTGAGGCAGGGGAGGGGACCAAGGCCCTTGGTCCTGTGGTGTGACCCAAACCAAAGAACATTTGGTGTGCAATGCCCCAGAGTCCTGCTGGATACCACCTTGCTGCTCCTCTGCTCCTAGGACCACTTCCCTGCTGGCTGAACCCTGGAATTCAGGCACAGTCTGCTTGGAATTGCCTTGGAGCTGCTGGATTTCTGACTTGCATGGCTTTTTTTCCCTTCAGAGATAGGCAGAGCATGAGACCATCCCACAACGGTACTTCTTTAACAGAAGAAAGATTAGAAGTATCATAACCTAATTAGCAGTCCTGCATTTCTCATCTTTATCTGCTACTGGGAGCATCTCCCAGAGCGGGCTCAGGCTTGTTTGGATCCCACATGAACCTGCAGCACATCCTGGGAGCCCTGTTCCTTTTTATTGCCTTCCTTTGTTATATTCTGTTTACTGTCTGTGCTTGGGGGGGGGTGTTGTTTGGGTTCTATTAGACTCCAGTTCAGCACTCAGTGTGACTCAGCACTGCTGTATGTTTTGTTCTGCTGCTGGTTTGTGCATTCCCCAAAACCTCCTGATGCTTTCAGCTGGTGACACCAAAGTGTCTTACCTAAATTTGTGGCTGTGATCTCCCTACCAGCCACCACCCTCCTTTGCCTGCTGAGCTCTTCCCGTGGCCATGCCATCCTGTGGTGGAGACCGTGTTTACCTGGGGTTAGAATGCACATTAGCCAGTAATTGTCACATTCATTGCTTTGTGATAACTGCATGGTATCAAGCAGGGTCCTCACAGACAGATTCCCCTGCTTACCCCACTGGCCTGGCTGCCCTGGCCCACTGTGGGTGCCCACTCGGCTGCTGGGGAGCTCCTCTCCTGCCATCAGGATCTGGAGATCGTGCTTTCTTTCCCATGTGTCTGGATAGGATATGGTCCTTTTATTTTGCATCCTGGAGCCTTTAATTACTCTCAACAAGTCCCTTTCACACTTCAAAAATCCTGTAGCAATTTCAGTTTGAATTACTTTCTCTGAGGCTTTGGTTTAGATGAGTGCACCTGCTCTGGGGTTCCAGTGGTAATTGGGCTGTAATAGTTATGATCCTTTAAATGCACTTAAGGTACCATGAGCTTTAAGAACTGATAACGATGCAATCTGGCATCTCAGCACTAATTTTGTCTTGTCTCCGAGCATTTTGGTTTAAATTACATTGTTTTGCCATTTGTGAAGATTACAAATATTCACAGATTTTGGAACTTGGATGTATTTAATCAAATGCTGCCCTGTGCTCATGTACCCATCCCACAGATCTGGGTCTTGGGCTGTTCCTCATTTCCCACTCCTCCAAACCCCTGCCGAGCTCAGTGGGAGTTTTGCCAGAACAAGGCCCTAAAAAAGAAGTATGACTCATTTGAGCAGTTGTGCTCATTTGTGCACCAGTCCAAGCTCATGTTAAAAGGATATTAAACAAAAAATACTAAAGAACCTACTTGTCTTGTCCTTGCCTAGAGCAAACATTTATCCTGGGATTGGTCCAGCAGGTTAAAGATGGCTTTTCCTCTGGTTTGTGTGTTACTTAGGATTTTGTGGTGTGGATACCATCAGAGCTTTCACAGTTCTCTGCTGCCTTAATTCCCCTCTAAGGAGGCAGAACAGGGAGGGGGATGAAGGAGAGAGAAAGACATCTCTCTCAGGCATGTACAGTAACAAGAGGTGTGCAGCCTGTAGCCTGCTGCTGAACTCAGAATGTAAAATTCTCAAAATTACCAGTTGTGAGTGTAATAATGAACTGAAAGTAAATATGGTTCAGTTTGCTGTGAATCATTCTTGGGGGGTTTCGTTGGACTTGGATGAGCTGGCATTGTTGCAGTGCAAGAATAGAGTTGTTTCAGAATTAGACAGACATATCTGCTTGGCAATGCAGAGCTGCAGCATTTCAGTGGTACTGGGGAAACTTTGCCCTCAAAGAGGCTGCCTAGGATGGCTTGAGGAAGTTCTGTGGGTGGGGAAGGAACCAACTGCTCCCACAAGGCCAGGATCTGGGAATTCACCTGCTGGTACCAAATGCTGTCTCCTGTCTTTGAATTGCCCTCAGATGAACACTTTGAGTTAAGGTAGTCACTGTGAGATGGAAGATTTTCCTTCGCCAAAAATAAAAGCCTCTAAGCTCTCCTGGAAGGGCAAAGGGGCCGTGAAATTATGAAAATAGTAACTACTATAATGAGATGTTACTGTAAACAAAAATAAGTGTTTTTGTGCTCTTCCTTCCAGCAGGAATTTAAATTCCCAAAGCAGAACCACCTGTTCAGAATGCCTCAGACAATGTTCTACATCCAGGCAAGGAAAATACTTTCCATAGGAAAGTGACTGCAGTTTAGCTCCATGAGAGGTACAGGTGTGGGGTGATGCCCTAACTTGGTGTTTGAGTGGTGTAGCTTGACTAACCTGTGATGTACAGAGAACTTGAAAATGGGAACTGCCCTGTCCTGCAGTGGGGAGACACAGAGATTGCTCTGTGTATCCCTCTCTTTAAAGCCATGATCGTGACTGTGGGATGAGGCAAAGAGATTTATATAAGCCATTCTCATTAATGCCAGTGGGAATTACTCAGAGCTACCCAAGTGCATCACAGTAAGAAATGTGCCTTGGCAGTTCACTATTAATATTTGAAGATAGTGCAAGCAAAGTCTCCTTCTCTGGGTCAAGTGGGGAAAAAATTAGATTTGGCAAGGGCCAGGGAGGGAGGAGAGGGGAAATTCTGTTATTTTAGTCTTTGGAGAGGTTATCAAAAGGTTAACCATTCATACATAAAGATCCTGAAATACAAGGAGTTGCACATGTATGTGGCATGTTAACTGTTCCCATGATTGTAACTGCAGGTGTTTAGCTAGTCTGCTGGTTACTACGTGGGCAAGAGCCCATTTCTCTTTTTAGGAGCTGCTGACCATCTTTGCTGACCCACTCAGTGCTGGTGCTCACCATGGGGCAAGAAAGGCTGCTGCCATTCTGCTTGCAGTTACGTGCTGTACTTAAACAAGATGGGGAGACAGTAGGCAGCAGAAGCAATGCATAAGCAAAATTAGAATCTGTGGTTTTAGTCTAGTGAAATAAAGAACTTGATTCATTTGAAGTGGCCATCGAAGCGAGTAGAAAGGACTGTGTATTTATGTGAAGTACAGTGAAAGGCAAACATTGACCTCTACTTGATGTTTCTGAGCTAGTCATTACTCCTCTGGTTTGTACCAGTACTAGGCTTTCAAGCTGGTTTCTTCATATTTCCCCCCCCCCCTTTTTTTTTTTTTTTTTTGGCCTGAGTGGGCATGTAGTTTCAGTCTTAAAATGTGAGTTCCAGTAGGAAGTGTTATTGTATTTAAGGGTCCTGTCCTGTTTACCCAGTACAGCTGTGCAGCCTTCCTCTCCAATTCACCCTCCTTCCATGGATGGCAGAGCTGGGGCTGCAGCTGGTAGCAGTGTGGTACTGTGGTGCTTGTCCAGTCCCTGTAAGAACTGTGGCTAATTGCTGCCATGCTGTTTAAACTAATTTTCTTTATTATTCTTAGCATTATTTACATAATTTTTTATGGAAACCCATTCCACCCAAACAAGATAAAGTAAAATTTACTGTTCCTAACAGATATTGACAGCTTTGGAACAATGCAGGACACGCTGATTGCATCCATGCAGTGCCACTGGCTTGGAAGAAGGCTCACCAAAGCAGAGGAGTCCTGCCTCTCACCCTGTGGATGGTAAATCCAGAGGTAACTTTTACAGCAGCATGTTTCAGGTGGCAGTCCAGCCTGAAGCCTGGGGTTCCCTACTGACAGGTCCTTGCTCATGGCTGCACAATTCATGTTGAGCGTTGAAATTCATCAGTTTTCACATTCCCAACAAATAAACCAGTGAGGTAGAAGTTGGTGCTGTGGATGCTTGGTGCAAACCACCTTCAGGACTTTTAGTAAAAAGTCCAGGGTCTTGGAAATCTTCAACTGCTACACCTAACACTGAGCATGGTTGTGTGTACCCTCAAGTTGAAAGCAGAGGATTTAACTAGAGGACAGGCACAGAGAAAGCACATTTCTCTCTTTCAGCTGAGCGTGGCCAAATCCTGACCCAGTGTCTATACCTCTTATCACCCATATGTGGCAGGAACTCTGATAGGGTTTAGCAGCATAGTGGTATGTGCTGTTTTGATACTTCAACAGAGATAACAGAATGCCTAAATAAATCCTGTTTGATGCTTAAATAAGGATTTCATCCTGCTATGTCTGTAGGCAGATACCAAACAGTTTATGATTTCACCGTCCAAGAATTTGATCCTTTCTTTCATTTTTTTTGCATTCCAACTTGGAGTATTTTAACTAGGTTGTAATATGGAAAAGAAATAAAGAACATAGTCACATAATAGTCATATGGAATAAAGTTAGCAGATAACTAGGTGTTGGAAACTGTGGACTTAGGAAGGTCCAGTTACTCCCTTAATACTGATATTTAATGGGACATTAAAAAGTAGAAATTCTTGAATGTTCACTGCTTTCCTGTTATTAAAAAACTGTCCTACATGTGAGGGTGCATGTCTCCCCTGCCTTGCTATGTGGCAACAAGCACAGGGTGAAACTACTTGAACACCCTGCCACTGTTACTGCGTCTGCTGCTTAACCACTGTTAGCACCAGCTGGGCTCAGGCAGGAGCATCACGGAGCTCTGTAAGGCCAGAGCAGCTGTTAGACTACAGCTAAAACTTGTGCTACTTTTACTATTCCTCCTCCTCCTAGTTTGAGTGACTGAAGCCAAGCCTGGCTGCAGGAGGTTGGTTGGCTGTGATGTGGTTCCCTCCTGAGTGCAGGCATGGGCCAGTGCTGGGAGCTGGGGACAGCTGTGAGCACCAGGGGGAGAACCCAGGTGGGGGCAGCTTGGTGATTGTTGGAAAGGGAAAAAGATATTTTTATTCCAGCAGCTGAAACCCTTTTGTATTTTGGTTTCTTTTAGCAGCTATTTATCCAAAACATTTGGGAGAAAAGCTGTCTCTTTATTAAATATTTAACACCCTTGCCTTCAGCTGTGGGCTGAGAAAGCTCCCAATCCACATGTGAGTCACCAAGAACTCCTCCGACAGAAGCAGAGGAATTCCAGACTGGAGATTGCTAGAGGGAAAAAAAAAAGTTTGCTGCTTTGGAAAAAGTCCAAAATGGTTCACATCTCTCATATATCATAAAATGAGCACTGCAGTCAGTCTGCTGGGTATGTGGACAAGGAGTCACAGAGTCCCAGATGTGAAGTGGAGAAGCTCTCATAATGCTAGGGAGCTTCACACCCTATATAATACAAATGAAAAGTACACCCAGTAACTGGTTTTTTATTAAATGCTGTCTATATTTGGATCCTGACATGTCGGAGGTGCCAAGGTGTAGATCGCTGCTTCCTGTAGTAGTTTTGCATTGGAGAATTAGTGCTAGTTTTAATCCATTCAGCTTTCCAGCCATCCGTTAGCAGCATCTCTTGGCAAAGCCAGGAGATCCATGATTAGGAGGTGCCTTGCTCTCTCAGGATGACAGTCTGGGCTTCATGTTCAGAGAGCAGGAGTGCAGGCTCCTGCAAAAAGAGCGTATGGTAACAAATGGTGTGATAAGAATGAGTTGTGATAACAAAAAAGGTCACGGCTAACCTAGCACTGCTGGTGGTGAGCACTGTGCTTACATGTGCTGTGCAGGCATGGAGCGTGTGATGGACTCTTTATTTCTATTAAAGTGACAGCAATGAATGGATAAAATGAAATGAAACTTTTTCGGCATGTTTCTCCCTTTGACCAAATTATTTTATCAACATCCCAAAGAATTTTTCAGCTGCAGAGGTATATGCCAGTCTCTGTCCCATAGCCAATTACAGAGACGTCTCCAGCAGTGGTTCTACACCTCTTTCCACTGCAGACCACTTAAAAATTTTTACTGGTGATGAGGGTTCCTCGTATAGCAAACTTACACCTCCTGACAAGAGGTTTACTCCTCCCATTACTATTTGTAGATACTTAAATGGGGTTCACAGTATATAACAATAATTTCACTGGTTGAAAACCATTGGTCTGTGACACAGGTAGTTTCTGTGCACTCTGAGATCACCCTTACAGGGAAGACATGGCCATTAAATAGTTTTTTAGGCCATGTGCTCTGAGTACTTTAAAGGAACTTCTTGTAGCTGATGTGCCTGGTTCTGATTTCAAAGTAATGTTTTTATATTGCCTTGCTTTGAGCTTATTCGTGATTTAAGTTTATGAAAGAAAGATTCTTTTTCTTCTGGCTCTTGAGCTTAGAAGTGCACACCTTGTAGCCTCACCACCTAGCCCTACACGGTGCCTATTGGAAGGTGAGGGGTGACACCAGTAGCATGTGTTAATAACATGTCCTCAGTTGGGCAGCACTCACTGGCCAACATATGCTGGTACAAGTCACTTGGCTCCCTTGACCAGGATCTCTGCCTTCTGCAGGTGGGACGTGCACAGCTACCTTTTGTGTGTGCCTGCCTTTTGGGTAGAAAGGGTTAACAAATATGACTCTTTCTGGCTGTGCTGTGTTGCCATGTCTGGGAGGAATGAACGAGGTTGTCAAAAGTCAGGTTGAACGTTGAAGACTGAAAGCGGTCAGATTTGATGGGCATTTTGCAAATAACTGGAGACAAGATGACCAGGAGATTGGTTTGTACCAGCAGTATGGAAAATGTTAAGACCCTTTTTAAAACTCACTGACCAGATGTGCTGCCATGTGTACCTGGATGAACGTACGTAAGGACTCCTTACCAGGAGGAGCTGGTGTGGCCTTCCACCTGTGCCTGAGCTGGCTGACCCAGCTGGCAACCCCATTCCCTACCCATTGCTCAGATTGCCCAACACTGCAATCACCAGCTCTTTGATGAAAGGCAGGTTCATGTATCAGATTGTTGAGCCTTAGGGATAGAGGATTAGGTTTGCAGTGTAATCTTTCTGTAACATGCCTCTTGATGCAGAGACTGTGCTTTATGAAAGAGCTCTTTTCTCTCTGACACTGGGGAGGCCTGCTCAGGGTCGACTATCTTCTATCTTCATTTGGGGATAGTAAGGCTGCTACTGACCTGATGTTTGTGAAGGTCACAGCTGCACCAGGCAAAATTAGTTCTGTGCAGGACAGTTAAGTAGATTGGATTTTCTCAGTTGTAGCTGATTTGCTTTCATCTGGGTTCCTCTTGCAAAACCATTTAAAGTCCATTCCCCTCTGCCCCCCATTGCCTATTTATGGGAAAAGACTGGAAGGGGGATATTCCTGCCTGGGGTCCAAGTCTGCTTCAAGCCCTATTCTTATATCTTTCCAGGAAGGTGTCTGCAGAGCCTGGGGCAGGCTGTGTAATCACTCTGGAGCCTTGGGTTGTATTTCATCCCATCATGAATGTTGTAGGGCCAGTTGGGCTGGTCCTCCCCTGTGCCAGCTGACTGGAGCTTTGCACTGTCTGCTTTGGATCCAAAACCCTTCTGGGACCCTTCTGCAGATTCCTGGTAATGTTGCTGCAATTTTAACTGAGCCACTTTCCAGTCCAGCTTTGTTTCTGGAGCCTGATGAAGCCAGTTAATCTGGGTCAAAATGCATCGAAGCCCAATGTCTTTTAAAGGAAATAAAGTTCTGATTTGAGTACCAGATTTGGCTGGTTATGTTCTGGCCACTAGGAAACCTGTCAGCTACCTGGCTGTGCTGGCAAAACATGACATGTGCATGGGAAGCCTGTTCCTTGCGAGCATGATGAGCTACAAGAGGGACAGGGATTTTCACCCGGCTGCGTTTTACTTCAATGACTTTGCCAACGGGATATAATTATGGTGGATCTTTGCCTGCTGCCTCTGGTTGCAAAGCAACCACCAATGGAAAAGACCTCTTGTTTCTAGGCATCCTCCTGTTTTCAGTCCATTTTATTTTAAGGTGTAGTGAAACCTGAAGTCTGCAGAGATTGTTGCTTGGTGTATTTGGGAAGAGATAACTGGAATTTGTGGCAGACAACTGACAGAGTGAGGGCTTTGCAATGCTGATGATAGACTGTATGATCCCAGTTTATCTCCATGGTGTGAATGGGGAAAATTTATAGGTAGATTGGCTTAAGGGCCTGGCAGGGGCAATGTGCTGCGTGAAGGGGTATCTCCTTCTTTGCAAAGTCGCCTTCAGCCTATCAAAAATCTTTGCTGCCTGGGACTATTTGGAAAAAGGGAATATGGACATAATTGAAGCAAAGGAGAACTGTTCTATGGTATGTTCCCACCTCCCCAAAAGTGAAGCTGATCAGAGTTTAGAGGAGATGAGCTTTAATTGCTCCCAGAGCTTCATGTCTCTCCTCTCTGGATACCAGAACAGTGTTGGCAGCACTTCTGTTTCCGGAGGAGTAGGGTCCAGCCTACGTGAGGGAACTGAGAGGGCCACAGAGAGCAGGTTTGTCCCCCAGTCCATGTGTGCCAAGCAGGTCCCTTGACCTGGTTGCTCTGATCAGCTGTATTAACACAGAGCCTGTGTATCTCTGGGACTGTGGCATTCTGCAGACTGGCCTGGAACTGATGCTGGAATGTCCTAGTGTAGAAACTGTTGGAAAAGAGAAGCACTAAAACAACATTTTTGTATTTAATTTTCTTTTCTAAAAGCTTTGCTAAACTACCCTTGTTCTGTATGCACTGAAAACATGCAATAATTCCCATTTGTCTTTGGCATTTTCTCTTGCTTTTTATTGGTATTTCCTCTGATGTTGTGACAGTATGTCCTGTGCTGGATTGCAGGTATAAATACTGCTTTGGGTTTGGGCTTTTTAGTCAACATGCATTTGGGAAAAGTGTTAGCAGCTGTCAAGGGGACAATGCAGAGCCTGTGAAGGTGCAGTAGTTGGAAACATCAGCATCCTTTGTGTCTGTGTTTCAGAATAAGTCTGAGGCATGAAGATTTTCGGTTTTCTATTCAGACAGCATTACATTAGGAATACAAAGTATTTGACAGTTCTCTTATATTTACTCTTTTAATGTCAAAATGTGTCACATCTGGTATTAATTGGTGGAAAATTATGGCTCTAATTTACCAATTTGGTTGTCTGGGAAAACTGAAGAGAGTGTAACATAATAAATGAATGCCTATTAATCTTTAAAAATTCTCTGTTTACTGTCTGCTAAAACAGCCTGTTATGTGATGCTGTAAACAGCTTTCTGGAAGTATCATGGGCAAAATGTTTCAGAGTCACTGAGGGGAGAACGTGGCCTGCAGAAGTCTTGGGCCAGTGATGGCTTGGACACCCATGTGAGGAAGGGTCTCCTGCAGGGAAGAAGGAGGCTGCCATTCCTTAATAACCCTGTGGGGGTGCAGGCACGGTGTCCCCATTCCCTTGTGCGTGCCAGCCTGTCCCACCCTGTCCTGGCTGTGGGGCTGGAGGAGCAGCACGGGGACTTGGCCTTTGCTCTTCTCTTTCCCTTCACCAGCGGCTGTTACCTCCCTGTGGGTTTCTTAGTCCAGGGCACAGGCTGCTGCTTCATTGATGCCCTACACAAATAAAGATATTTGTCCACAATAATTGTTTTAATCCTTCTTAATGAACATTAATTTCCAACCAGAGCTCTTCAAAAGCCTGGAGATTTTTAAACTTGCCGACGCAGGAGCGTAGGCAAAAGCAGTCGGGTAGTTCTTCCCGGGGTTGCAGATGAAACAATTTGTCTCGCCGGCAGCCTGTGGATCAAACCCAGAGCACAGATACACTTTGGCAAGGCTCTGTCACTCTGTCCTGACAACCCCAGCTCTAACGAGACAGGCCTCCACTGCCTCTGCAACCGACAGGCAGGCAAAGCAGAGGAAGCTGGTGGCAGCACACTGTTACTTGGGTACTGTGTGTGGATGGTGACAGGCTCAATAGCTTTTCTAGCAAAAGACACCCATGTGTTTGTGAAAATACATTTTTGGAGGCTCAAATACCAGGTGCTTATTTTAGTAGCAGAAAGCCCTGAAACATGCCAACTCTGGAATAAGCTGATTCTGAAAGCTGACATATTCTCTATGATTATTCCAGTATATGCCATCTGTCACTAGCATACCCAAATATTTATGTATTTTGATTATTATAACTGTTACGAGGGTACTGAAGCTCATAAATAATTTCATTTTCAGCAATCATTTTATTACTCTTCCATGGTTTGATAATGGCATTTCGCATGTGCCTGTTAAGACTCCGACACAAGGAAGAGTCACAGCATGGCTGTGCAAGTGACAGCCTTCTCACAAAGAGCCTGTGGCCGGGGGGTGCCTGAGTCCGTGTCCTGCCTGGGTCTGTGCCAGTTCCCACTCCCTTCATCTCCTTGGGCTTCAGACTGCGCTGCGCTTTCATTCAGCTCCATCCTGCCTTGTCAAGTGACTGCGCTTAGATTGGCAAATGATATAATATGACTAATTATGTTTAATGCAGATAATGTCTTATAATCAAAATAAAGAGTGGATTGCAAACAGATCCTTAAAGGGCACCAGGCGTAGAATTGACGCTGTATTTATTACCAATAACATCGCTGAAGTGCTAACAGCTGCTCGGCTCCAGCAAGTGCGGCCCCTTAGTGGAGTTTTCCAGAAGAAGGGCTAAGTGTATCAGAAGCACATTACTGCTGATAATAGTAATTAGTTCAGTAGAGCTCAAAATGTTTTGTAAAATATTATTATCTTGATTTTGCTACTCTGCAAACTGTGGCAGAGAAACAGCCTCCTTGGCTCAGAAGAGTCACTGCTGTCTGTGGGGATGGCCCTGGCTCTGGTGCAGGGCTGCTGCCCTCTCCTTGGACCAGATTGCTGTCTCCAGCTGAGTATAGAAATCTAAGGGATGTGCCTTCTCTATCTCTGCCTTCATTTTCACCAGCGTTAGCAAAGAGACTTCAGTAGATGGAGGAGTGCACTGATGTGGAAGTAGATTTTGGTGTTAGATTTTTGAAAAGCCATTGTTAAGCTGAAAAAGGAAACCACAAGCTGTAAAGGTTGACAAAGCTCCTCTGTAAGGGACTCTTAATTTTGCTGTGTACATTTGTTTTCTCTTGCTTACTAAAGGGATAAAATGCAATCTAGGTTTCAGAGAGAGATGGCTGATTAATCTGTCTGCCAGGTACATATGGAAATAAATTAGCAAATGGTGCATCTGGGATTAGACTACAGCAGAGATGATAAATTATTGCCATCTTCCATGGCTGTATTACTGAAGCTTCACTGAGTTCCCAGTACTCAGTTACTTGCTATTCACACAATATTATAATGTGGCTGTGGGATGGAAAGCCTCTGTATTTGATGCAATTTTCTGTGATATGCTAGTTTGAGAACTGAGCTGGCCAAACCCATAAGGATATGCTGTATACTTAGATTAAATAAAAGCAAAGAGATTTGGTTTGGTTCTTCTGCTCTGCATGAAATTCTGCTGGTTTCGGAGTACAGGAATGCTCAGGAAGGAGAAAGGCAAGGACTTGCAAGAGGTTTTTCCACTATCAGCAGTCACCCTCCACCCTTTACCCCAAATAGCAGAGTTATTTATCTATGCTAACACAAAGTTGTGAGGCCTTGGAAGAGAGCATTCTCTGGCCTAAACCTCTCCCACACTCCTGGCTTGACCCAGATGCAGTTCCAGATTGCACAACTCCATCTTATATCTGAGATCAAGAGTGAAACACCACGAGGGCAGGTGGTATTTGCATTGAATGCTGATACAACTTCTCAGCTGTGTCTCTGTTTCTGCTGCATTTTTCATGTCTGTTTAAACTGATCTGTACCTGATGGGCTGGCAGCTGAGACATACCAGCAATGCCTACAACAGGACATGCAAGTGGAGTAAATGTGACAGCAGACACGTGGTGTACTGCTTTTCTGGAGGAAGAAAGGGTCAGGCAGAAGTTCTCATCAAGTCTGTGCCACATAACAACTGTGATGCAGAGGTGCCACACCAGGCACACCAGGGAGCTGTGGGAGTGGTGGCAGTGTTGCTGGAAAAGTTGCAGCTGGGCTTTTAACAGGAGTTTGCAGCCTGGTGTGGAGACCTGGTGTCTCCAGGTCGACCTGCACGGGCCTTCCAGATCTCTCAAAGCCAGGGCTCGTGCAGGGAGCTGTGCTGGGCACTGCTCCTGCAGGCTGGCTCTGGGGCGCAGGGTAGAGATGAGCAGGACAGGATTCTTGCAGAGCTGCTGAGTGCTGGTTGTTACTCAGCTCCCACCTGTGGCACTGGCGAGGGGATGTGAGCCTGGCACGGGGCGCAGGCAGCCACCCGTGTGCTGCACCTTCAGGCTGGGCAAGGAGGAGTGCTGGGCTTGAGGGGCAGTTCCTCCTGGGTGACTGTGGCCGCTGGTTTTCTTCTCCAGTCGCTCTTTAGGGTCTATGAGTCAAGCACAGGTAGGGTCTGTGTGTTTGTAATTGAGTCAGGCTAACGAGAACAGTGCCTTTCGTCACAAGATGCATGGGTGGGTGCTGAGCTGCAAATCTGAGCTAGCGAGGACTCTGAGAGCTCTGTTCAATTAATCCAAACACAGAAATGTTTACTAGAAATAGATTTATTTTCCTGTGACTTTATTTGCAAATTTTGGTTAACAACAGTTTACTCCTAATACGATCATGTCAAGCAGCAAGTGGGACTTACTGTTGTTGCTGGCCTTTCCCACAAAGTGTTTTGAGCAGAATGTGGAGTGAGTCAAAGGAAGCACTGGCTGATGGATGAACAGATTGCAGCACAGCCATCTATTCTATTGCGCGCTTCCAGGGAAACCCCAGCAAATTGGATGTGCAGTTTTTAACTACACAGGGAAAACTAAAAGAATTACATTATGAATGAAAAATTAGGTGGAAATGTCTACTTTCTCATAAACAATTCAGGAATAACTCCCTCTAAAATATTCTGGTTTATGAGCGCATTTAATTTGTGCTCTGGGAGCAAAATAAAGTTGCTAAGATAACACAGTCTAATAATGATTTATGTAAATTTATTTGAACAAAGCAATGTTATAGTTGCCTATAGTAAGTAGTTTGGAATGTGAAATGGTATTTACAAACTGCTTCTCTCTATATGACTATAATAGATGATAGGGGCAGCTACTTGAAGAAAACATAATTTTACATTCAGAAGGGGCTCTGATGCCATCTCTAGTGAGCAGGACAGCCAGTTGAACAGATTGCTGACTGTCTGATAAAATAATCTCCAGCGTGATTCTTCCTAGGCTATTTATAGCATGTGTTTAATTTAAAATTTAGGTATGTGTTGCAGATGACCCTAGCAATCATACCAGGGCCATGTATGATAATACAAATTGTTTGCCTCACATTGCACATATGCCAAAATCTCAAGTTGCTTTGCACGCAGAAAATCAGGCTCTGTATCCTCCAAATGTGGCTGAAAATAGGAAAACAATTGTAGTCCCCAGCTGCTATGGGCATATGGGGCCAAATTTATCCCATCTGTTGAAGGTTATGGAGTTCCGCCAGGGATGACTTTGATCCCGTATGTCTAGCAAAGTGGAACCAATATGTCAATATAAGACATCTTGCTACTTCTGATGTTCTTCCAATAAAACATCCTCGTTCAAAGTGGCGTGGATTTCCTAAGTGCCCAAGTCACAAACACAGTCATGGGGGATATTTCAGAAGTGCTCTGATTCTTGCTGTGTTTATGTTAAAGCAGTGAACAGCAAATTGGCTTTTTCCTCTGTGAGGGCTCGAGCCTAGGAGCTGCTGCTGTGAGTGTGTATCGGCCCAAGGCATGGAAACCAAGGGCCATTTGAAACAGTTTTAGCAAAACACTGCAGAACAGAAAGCTGTTTCTGCATTCAGGTACTGCAAAGCACATTTCACTTGAAAAGCTTTTTTCAAATCAGGAATGATAATGCCATGTAGAAATAGTAGGGTTATTTACTGTATTTGCTTTGGCATACCAGGGCATCTCTAGATAGCTGGTGATGGGCAGAGCCACAAAGTCTGCATTTGGCTTCAGCCATCTACAGATTTAAGAGACGTTTGAATCCCTTGCTTTGAATAGGGCTAATTTCCTAGTCCCCAGCAGCTACTCTCTTGGGGACTAGAAGGATTCCACTGAAATGAAGCTTGTCATCTGACTAGGGTCCTGATGACAGTTTCTGTAGTTAAGTTCCTCCTGTCCAGTTTGTTCTGGACAAGTTCTAAGTGTCTTGTGTAGGAAAGCTTCTGCTCAGGACTTCACTGGTGGCAACAGAATGGTCTTTCCAGCACCAGGTTCTTGTATTAAAGGCAGTAATGAACAGAAAGGGACTCTCTTTGGTCTCATGCTTACAGTAAGGCTGTTCTTCTGGGCCCTTCATGCATATCTGAACAAGACTGGGAAAATCATGTAAGTGCTGGCATAAGATACCTGCAAATTAGAATCTCTGACCGAGCTGGTGTTTATTTTCAGCAATGCTACATTGGACTCTGTGAAAGGCAGATCTTGATAAACCCTGTTCCTTAGCATAGCTGACAAAATTTTACATAAAATTATCCTGGCATTGTAGAGTTTAAAATGTGACTGCAGACATTTATCATCAAATTACTTTGCCCCCATTCAATATATAGTACCTTATACAGAGGACGTTTATAATCAAATTACTTTGCCCCTATTCAATATATTGTAAATATATATAGTCCTTATAGTAAATATTTATAGTCCTTATAAAGAGGACTTTGAATGGCTGTGGACAGAGCCACTTCCGTCTCTGTTCAGAAAGCACATAGGTAGTTATCCTCAAGTGAAGAGGTATGAAAGTACAGTGGACTTGCCCCACAAGCAGCAAATGGAAGATCATCTATTTTGCTCTATTTATTCCTTTGTGATCACTCTCTTCTCCCTGGGGCTTTCTCATCTGCACACTCTGCATTACTTATGGACTGCTAAGCCAGATCTCCAAAGACATCTGAGAAAACCTGACAGGTTCAGTTTCGAATCTCAATCAGTGCTGCGTTTCCCTCCAAATCAGAGTTAGCCCCTGGAAATTGGGGTGAAGGCATATGTGCCTTTTGTTTGGCTATTTGGGAAGTCATTCCTTTACTGCAGCGGATGAAAGTCAGGGAGATCACCAGATCATTTGCTGAGATGGCACATCTTCCTCCAGAAATACGTGGTTAATTTTAATAGCTCGACTATTTAATGTGCCAGGTTATAGCTAACACTGTCTATTACTTGTAATGAGCTAAACTGGGACATCTCTGTCACTTGAGGGTGCTACAGCTGAAAGGAGGTTTCGTAAGAAGCTCTTGATCTGTCAGTGGCGACCACAGCTCTCGCATCTTCAGCTGAGATAAAAGCACTGTTTGCTTAACAGGATTGAATTTTCCTCAAAGAAATAATTGAAACAATAGGAGAATCACCCAAACCTGCGCCGAGCATTAGCAGATGAGCTGGTTTAAAATCGATCCATTTGGAAAGGAAATAATGTGCAGATTGGTCAAGGTAATGATGGTATCGGATGATAAAATGGACGCAGGGGTGGAGAAAGCTTGTGAGGGATATAGTGTCACCTAAAAGCTTTGCAGAAGTGCTTTTATTACCCTGAATCAGCTTGGTTTTGCACTGACACTTAGCTGTTTGCAAAGAATTATACCTGCTTCTGGGATAAATACATCTGACAGTGAACTCTTAACCCCTCTTTTTCAGGCCCCTTCTGGGCAGTGGCCATGGAAAACGAGATGCCTTCAATTTTTCCAAATACAGAGTTAGAGAAAATGGGGTGCAAAACTGTGGTACATAATTTACTAGTGAGCAGAACACTTCAGGAAAATTAGAGTCATTATTGAATGTAATGAAACCTGACAAATTAGAGTTTCATAGGCCCTCCCTGAGATTAGCGTGATCCATTAAACATGCTCTCTGACTGCTAAATGGCATTGTCCCATGGTTCTATAAGAACTTGAGAAATTCTGAGGTAACTCTGGCTAACAGCTGATTGAAACCACCCAATCAAGAACTCCTTAAAGTAAGAGGAGAAATTATCCTGATTAACATTATTTTCAAGAAGGTAGTCTCTAAGTAGGCTGTAAATTGTGTAAGAAGCATTTGGGTTTTGCAGGGAAGGCTGAATTTGACACCAAAGTGGCCACAAAGTAATGTACAAAGTGGAGTGATCAAGGGAAGAACATTTTGTTGATTGTGGTGGGAAAATTGAATTACTCTCAGTTGCATAGCTATTCAGAATATGTACATTAAAGTGAGTGATACACAGTTTAAAAGAGGAGCAAGCAAATATAGAGAGCAGAAAAAGCCCCTTTCACAAATCCTCTTGCCTCATTATTTATATCTTAAGATTGTTTTCACAGGGCTGGTCATGAATGCCTTATCCATTATGCTAAGACATTCCAGTGATGCAAACTAAATCAATACAATGATATTCCTTAAAATAATTGCTTTTTCCTTGACTGATTCTACATTAAAAGCAGCCTTTAAATGACAGCCATTAGCATGTGATACCTGGTCACTGGTACTGACTGAGCTGCATGAGAAACATGGTGAAGGCTCTGTGTGACAGAGTTCATCCTGAATTTCACAACAAAGCTTTCAAACTGGGAATCACTGAGAGAGTGCATAAGTTGCCAGTTTGGGATAGAGGGTCTTTATCTTGTGGAAGAGGTAGCACGTGGATATTCTCTAGTGCCCTGGTGCTTCAGGGACCACTTAAGCTTCCTTAAGCAGAGGAGATGCTGTGGCTGTAGTTGAGCGCAGTAACATTCCAGCCCAAATTAGCCTCTCCATTGGTAAAAAGTCTCAAAATCCAAATCCCACATCTAAAAATGTTGTATAGCATATGTGTGCTGTAGTGATGAATCTGCAGTGTAGTTTTGCTTTTTGCATGTCTTGGTGAAACCTATCACCCATCCCACGTCCCAGATTGGGAGGTCCTGCATACTGCCAGGCACAGTCCATAGTGTCTTTCAGAAACTTCCAGTGCAGTGATGCATGACACTGAAATGCAATAAAAATTAAAACCTGGAATAATGGCAGGCATTAATAGATACTTCTGATGTTTCTGTGCCAAATATTTAAGTGAAATGCTAAATGGCAAGTTAAAAGAGCCACATGACTACACTTTAATGCTAAGAGCAATCTAGTATGATAATGTCATCTCATTTCATAACATCCTCAAAGCTGACCAAAGCTGATCTAGAAGACTGATTTGTGGTATTTTTCCAGGATCACTTATTAAAAATGGCTCAGCTAGTGGTGCTTTGGGTGGTGTTTCAGCCAAAGTACTGGGACAGTGTTAAAGTGCCACCATGACATGTAAACAAGAATTGAAGGAAGAAACTTTGAAAGGTTGGAAAGGAAAACAATTTGAAACACAAATAAAATTCCTGTAATCTTACCTCTTCCTAGAAGGAGATAGGAGTCTATCAGCATGGTGCAGAGCAAAACATGATGAATGTGAACATCGTCCCAGAGAAGTTAAGTTTATTCCCCCCTAATCTAACTTCTTGTAAACATTTATAGTGCCCATCCCTGTAATACCTGAGCTCTGTTTGACATTGTTGTTCAGGACTGGCAGCTCATGCCTGCTGTCAAGAGGAGATCTTTAAGGAAGATCTCTGTTGGTTATGATGTAGCATATACATAGAAACATTTAGGGTAGCTGCTTACATGTATTCTCTTCTAAAAGATAAAGCACTTGAGTGCAGGCTGAATGCCTGCTACCTTCTCATCTCCCTGATGTTCATTATAAACCAAGAAGACAAGTTTTTTAAAAGCTATTCAGATGTTTTGTGCCGTAACTTTCTCTAGTAGATATATTCCTATTGATTGCAATGAAGCACACAGAGTAGAAGAGAACAGATCAATTGAAAAGTAAAGTTAAGACAGCAAGCACACTTCTTTTCCACTTACAGTAATGGAGGCAGTTAGGGCTGGATCTGTCCCAGGTGTAATGCTGCTGAAGTCAATGGAGTAGTACCAGCGAGGAATTTGGCTCCCAGTGTTTTGTTTTGACCTTTTCAGAAGGTTGCTCTGCAGGAGTGAAACTATTAAATACAGCCAGTGATACCTTAAGTTGAAATATAGAAAAGGCAAAGCTAGGGTGCATAGCACCTTTTTCATTAAGGAAGAGGCCTGACTTTTATAGAGTAAGGGCAAAAGAATTGATTCCAGATAAGTGCTAAAGTTAGTCCCAGGTTTCCCTGGTGAATAACAATCCCAAGTTGGCCTGAGACTTGAAGATCTCTGCATTTGTGCATGGCTGTCTGGAGGGGGCTGCATTGTCTCTCTGTACACCTCTGCATCAGAATGGGTTTGAGTTGGATATCAGAGCCTGCAGAGACTCTATTCATCTACTCACCAATGATCCATGTAAACCAGCTGAACATACTTCTTCATTCAAGTTCAAGGGTCCTGAAATTGCCTGGCAGTGCTCAGTGTGATGATCTTTATTAGCTGGTATGCTTGGATTTCAGTAGACACCACAGGTTCTTCACACCCTGCAATTGTCTCAGGGAGGCAGGGACTAACACTGTGACTTTGGAGTACTTGCTGTGTCAGACTGTTGTTTCACATCTTTGGGTGCACTAATCCAAGCTAAGAGAGAGCAGCACGTTCTATGGCAGCTGACAGGCAGCAGTGCAGCTGAGAATGGGCCCTCCTACTGCTTTGCCCTCCACTGAAATTTCCAGTGGTCTCTGAGAGCAACAACAGTGAGAACTGTCCACAGGGACAGAGACTTTGCTAACAAGGATGGAGATAGAAAAGCTCTGGCTCCTCCTCAGATAATTAAATTAGCAAGGATGGCAGAAGTCCACAGAGGGGTGTCAGAGGTGTGCTGCAGGAGGTCCCTTTGCTGCAGTGGGATCAGGGCAGCTGGAGCAAACACTGGTGCTGCTGCTGTGGAAGGGAGAACTGCGGGAGGGAGTGCCCAGAGATGTGTCACACTGTCGCACTGCCTTGGCCCGGAGGTGATGCTCAACAGGTGCTCCTGGGGTGGCTGCCTGTGGGCTCCTACCCCTCTTCTCATAGCTCCTTCTCCTTCTCTTTTCTCATGTCCAGACCTCCCCTGCCTTTTCCTTTTATGGCCCCTTCCCTCCTCCTGTCCTTCACAACAAGGCTTCTCCCCAGCTGAGTTTAAGACACTGATGGCACTAAACTGACGCGTGCAGCTTGTCAGTCTGCTGACATCCACAGCCCTAACATGGGCTGTGGGCTTTTGGGGGGCAGGGTCTGATCCCACATTGCCTGGCTCAAATGGACCAAGGCCTCCCTTTCCCCTTAGCTACTTGTACAGTAAATGCACTGATTTGCAACAAGTTCTGATTTTGCTGGTGGAACAGGGAGGAGGAGTAAGTAGGTCTAAAGATTCCTTGAACCACTTAGACCGACTCATCCTGCATGTGCATGTGAGGTGAGAGGATTTCAACACAGACAACTTCTGAATAAGACCATTCATGCTGATGGGAAGTTTTTAGTCAAATACAGTCTCAGTAACCTCATTTGCCCTATTTCTTGCACCTTGTAATTCCTCTCCTAGGTGAGGTCTGAGTCCCTGTCCCAGCAGAGTTTTCCAAGCAGGAGATCATGAAGTAGTCTCCTGCAGCAAGGGCTTTCTTACTTCTGTAGAGTCTACAGCACTATGTTTACTAGTTTCTTCTAAAGTGTTATCATAAATAATTAAATCTAAACTGTGCTTGTTAAATAAATGAGGAATGCATATGTTCAGATGCATTATCTATGTTTTAATTGCACTCATTTGTTGATGTTGTCCTTGGGTAAGGAGGCAGGAGCCTTCTGCCTGAATGAAGGGCTTGGGAGCTGCAGGATCTGGGCTGAAGGATTGCACCCTCATTTGTTTGCCCAGGAATTTTTAAAATTAACATAGTGGTGAACATCATCCAGTGCACGAGATGATGTTACTGGAGACAGATGCCATCCTTGTGCTATGGGCTTTAAAAGTCTGGAGAAACTACTTCCTGGGATGGAATCTTTACAGAGATGGTTTCTTACATCCAGGCTGCTGTTCAGGATGTGCAGGACAACCAGGTGAATCCCAGTGTCTGTCATGTTTGCCACCACATATGTTCATGCTGCGTACCTTGCAGTGGGCACTGCCCCCCCCTGCCCCGCACAGCCTGCCTGGGGCTGGGCTGCCCCCATGGCTCCCCGAGGTGTTCCCAGTGCTGCTTCCTGCACTGGGGGCTCTGGTTGTTTCATTTCCTCCTTCCTGTGATCTTCTCACGTGCTGTTAGTCCTGCTGTGCCTACGTGACATGCGCACACCAGTGCCTGTGACCCAGCAGGCCCCAGTCTGCACACTGAGCCCTGCAGGGTGTGCTCCTGTGGGGACTGGTAGCATCCCTCCCTTTCAGAAAGCCATCCAACTTCATCTTGGAACTGGTTTTAAAACTAATTGCTGCACAGAGTCTCACAGCTGTCCTGATTAGTGATTTGAAACTTCTGGACTTAGTAACTCCATCTTCATTAGGAAGATCTGTTTTTATAATAATTGTCTCTAAAGAGAGCCTGGGGGATTATTAAGAGATAGGATTCATTATCAGTAAAAATACCGTGAAGAAATTTCATAGACAAATGTTGATGTTCTGGATGATACAGATTTTCTTCCACAAGGAAACAGTTTTATCTAAAAAAATAATTATCTTAATAATTATCTTGAAGACTAAATGGAATTTTGAGGCTTGGTCAGGGTTTTCTAGGTGGTTGACACCTGCAGTGCTGACCAGCTGGGACAGGTAAAGCTGGTCATTTGGGGAAAGCCTGAACAAACCAACAGAAAAAAGGGTGTGGCAGAAGAGTAGTAGTAGTGTCATTGGTAAGGAAGGTAGAATCTGACATTTAGAAAGCAGGCTAAGCTGGAGAGGAATGAACTCAGGCTGCAGACTTTGGAGCTTGAGGGCTAAATGCTAATTGAATATGGCAGGTGGAGAACAAAGGATTTTTGTTTTATTTATTAATTTCTTTAGTTATTTAACTCTAGGAGGTTACAAGAGGGGCTAGTAGCTACCAGATCTGCTGGACAGATCAGTGATGGATCAGTAACCAGCAAGAGGGCTTGCTGGTAGGAGGTGAAGGTGCAGTAAGGCTGCCCTGGATTAGGAAGAGATGGATAGAGCAAGGTGATGAGCAAAAGGAGTGGGTTGCTTGCTGAATTTCTGGAGGTTTTTAATTACAGAAAGTAAAGTGACTATCAAAAGCATTTGGTGCATGTCAGAAGCAAGAACAATACACTGATAAAAGGCAGCTGTTATATCAGTCGGATGTCTGTAACTATGGTCACTGAAGGAATGTAGGTATCCTTAAGATACTTCCCCACAGCATCTATACTGTGTTTTATTAAAAGACTTTTGTCTTTAGAGAGTAATATTAGAGCAAGAGGGAATGAATTGATTTGCTATTTTTTCTGTACCTCAGCTTTGCCTTCTTGATATTTATTTTGGTTACTGTGGCTTCTGAGGCATTTTTAATTAGTATTTCTTTCTTAAACAGAGTGACTGTGAATGGTTCAGAATCTCATGTCTGAGGCTGCAGAAAATACTATTTTACTGAAAAGGAATGGGAAAGTGAATTTTCTCTGAAGAGATATGTTTTTGAATTATTGTTTGTATCTGCATCTAGAAGAAAGGAAATGATTATTTCTTATGGCAGCTGAGAGATGGTCATGAGGAAAAGGAAGCCATTATTAATTAATCATCAATTATTATTTTAATATTTATGTAGCACTGTGTGACTGGTGGCCCACAGGGATGGCGAATCATCTCTCTGCCTGAGGAGCCTACATTCTAAATTTAGCCATGGTGATGGCTGCTCATGGCAGATGATATGTTTTCATCATTCCCTGCTCTGCCTCAGCTTTTCAGTTGAATCCCATTTTAATTCCCCATCCCCAATAGAGGGGAGCCTGCACTAAGCAGGAATGGTGAGATCAGAGTCTAAAAGAGTACAATCAATGCAGTAAACAGAGAGGCAGGATTAGAGGTCTGATCTCAGAGTTACATCCTGCAATCCTTACCCAGAATTGCAATTATGTAAATAAAATCTTTCCAAGAATAAAGAGTGCAGGATTTGGTGCCAATTTGGAAAGACCTGCCGTTTCTGGGCCCTCAGACTGATGTCCAAGGAAAGTTTTAGGGTTTTTTCCAAAGTCTTTAAATTGACAGACTTAATGGTGAGACCTGGCCTCCCTGGAACTGGTGGCAGCCGTACTGGGATGTTTCTCTTACTGGTGTTTTCCCTGACCTTACCTCTTGCTGAAGTCCCATTCCCATTTCTGTGCTTTGAAGCAGATGTTTCTGGATGCTGTGCCTGATACTGCACTCCGCTGGCAGCAGTCAGTAGGGTAATAAACTCTGATAGATGTATTCTGATAAAACCCATGTATTTAGAGCCTAAGAATTAGATACATCACAGGGGTTGTATAGTGTAAGGTGGCAGTTCTGCAAAGTGTCAAATTGGACTCTGTGATTCAAAGAATACCTTTATGTGGCAGCCACTTGAACTGGAGTGGATTTGAAAAAGCAACTGAAAATATGTAGTACTGAGAAAAACCAGCGTTTATGTAAAGTACCTGTCATTGTCAAAGTGTGGTGTAGTGGCTAGAACAGAAAACGGGAGTCAAACAGTCTAGGGTTTATTTTTGGCTGAAGCATATCTGTACTGAAGTCAAATTAATTGGAGCTAAATACAGAAGTCTCTCTTTATGTAGGATTTTTGATCCACTTTCAGAACTCCATTAGAGATATATGCTGTTTTGTTTTTCTAAAAGCACTGAAGGAAGTTACTGCATTTTGTATTAATGTATGCAAGATTTTTTCCATAAGCATGTGAGTTAGCATGAGATGTATGACTTCTGTGCTGGGAGGGATTAATGTGTGGAAATCTATAGCTATTGCCAGGTGCCAGTCTTAACCAGAAATCTGTTGGCTTCACTGAAATTTTGCATAGATGTTTTCCCCTGTCAGGTGACCTACTTAAGTAGAATACTGTATAGCAGTCTTACAGATGTTTCTGGGCAGAGAGACCCTGTTCTGCAGAGTAGAAGTCCAGGACAAAAAGACAAGTTTTCATTTATTGGTACAGTTCCATTCATTTAAATAAAAATTTGAATAAAGGAAGTTTTAATATTTTGAATGTGACTTTTGCTTATTAAAAAAGATTCTTTAAACCAAACCAAAACAATCTGATGTCTCCAGGGGAATAGTGCTCTGCAAAAGGTATCCCAGGGAAGTCCAGGGGAGTTCTCTTGAAGAAGTTCAGCCTCCTGGACAGTGAGTTTATCTTTGGGACATTGTTTACAGGACATGTCATGATTTGGCTGTCCCTACACTGCACTGTGCAGGGGGTAGCAGATATATCCTTAGAGATTATCACACAAGAGGATGTTGTAGTTCTCTTTTGTTTCAACTTGCTTACAAGTCAAGACGGTTGCTCCAATGTCCTCCCAAGAGTGAGGCAAGAGACAGTCTAAGCATATGGGTAGTGGATTCTGCAGAGACATGATTTGGCAGTGGTTTCATCCCTCTGGGCTGGCTCAGGCCTCTGTTGCACTGAACATGCTCTCTGCACAGAGCTGGGCATGTTCCCTTTGGAGGGATCAGTATCTAATAGAAGTAGGACCTAATCACCTAACCCAGTACTTGCAATGCACAGTCCTGAAATAATTCACAGAAAAAGTGTATAACAGGGTGTGTTACCATCTTGTTCATCTGAGTAGAAATAAAAAACAGAGCTATTGGAGGAGAGGGAGACACCAGTCTGGTTGCCTGTGTTGCCATCTTCTGCTGGCAGCAGAGCAGGATGGGGCACCGTACTAAGAGCAGCCACAGTTGGTTTGGCCATTCTGGTTTGTGTAATTGCTGAGATAACCAGATACAGCCTGAGAAGCAAACCTTCAGGCAGGGCTGTAAGATGGCACTTTTGAAAGTACCTGAAGGCTGAAGCAATACTAACTTCACTGAAAGTCATTTAAAAGTCAGTGAGACTTGGGCTTTTATATCTTTCTAGTGCTTTTCTTCCAAGTTACCATTAGGACTTGAAAATCTAATCTATTTGCTGTGCCTCCATTGCACCATCCATCTGAGGATCTCTAATCAAAGCTGTAAATATCTATAAATCTGTAATATCTTATGAATTCTCTATATTGACTTGAATTTTGGGATGCTTACTGTATGAGTGTATTGATTTAGGTTAATAGGAAAATAGCTCAGTCAGTAATAAAAGCTGATGGTAAATCAGCCCAGTAGAGGTGGGTGACAGGCTAGGTGGAGAGATCCAGCAGGCAAAGGCCAGCAAGTCAGCATGAGTGGCTTGTATGGCCAGTTCATCTTTCCCTCACTGGGACAAGGAGAGTCCAAGGGAGACCTGCTGAGGGAGAGCAGTGTGTCCTGATACATGAATCAGCTGTAATCATGTTACCATCAGGTGACACAAGGTACACCTGTCTGCCCTTCTTTAACATGCTGTTAAGCAAGACCTCCGATCTAAAGGCACTGACAAGTCCAGCAGAGTCCTCACAGTTTGTTAGGTAAATAGGGTTCATTCTCAGGGTCCTGCTTCTCATCTCAGGGCTGCCTGTCACGGTGCAAGCAGCTGGAGGATTGTGCCCTGGGAAAGAGAGTGATGCCCCACACCCCAGGGAGGTGCAGTCAGAACAGCAGAGATGTCACTCACCACAGCACACTTCTGGGGCAAAACAACCAGAGTTATCTGGTTCAACAGATGATATGGACCTGTACCATTTTGCCTGAAGACATTCTGGAGACTGCAGGGAAAAATATTAGTGATCCGCAGGAAAAGCCAGACTCCCTGACATGGAGGTAACATTAGGCTTAGCTGCAAGACCAGAAGCAGTAGAATTTGTAACCTGAGTATCTTCTTTTCTGGTCGAGCTCCTTGGGATATTAACTCGGGTTGTTCTAACTCAGTCTTTTATCCTTGTGGTTTATAAAGCAGAACAGCTTTTTCTCTCTGTTAATTTCCAGTATATTACTTTCTTGTTTTAAATAAAGCTCCTGCTCTATTTTTGAATAACATAATGAGTGAAAAATGGCTTTATTCATCCTGGTGGCAGGACAGCAATTTGTTATGCTGCCAGCTAGAGGACCTGGATCAGAAACAAATTTGGGTTCCCAGGCTCTATGCCAGAAGAGCTGAGACATATTTTCGAGGTGATGTACTTGGACTCTAGGGGGAGATTGTTGACTGAACTGAGCTGCTTTCACAAACATCCTGCCAGCTGAGCCTTGACACACTGCTGGTCTTTGCCTCAAATGGGCAGGTCCCCTGCCCCGCACTGTGCACCACAGCCAGGAACTGCCCGCAGGAACTGGAAGCACAGGTGAAGAATTGAGGATGCTTGCAGCGGAAATTAAGTTCATGCATTCATACTTACTTATCACTTATTACTCCATTGATCCAAGCACAATGATCATGTGTAATGATGACTGTGGGTTGTTGGAGCGGGGGGCTTGTTGCCCTTTTCACGTGAGGCCAGAGCTGAAACTTGAACAGAAGACGACGTAAGGCAATTGCTCCCCACATGACCACCACATCACCCCTTGAAAGCATTTGCACTCTCTCTGTTGCTTCCCTGTAGCCCATCCCTCCATGCTCCGTGGTGCTTCCTCATCTCCCAGACCATTTGCACCTTGGCCATGCTCCTGCTATCTTAGGTAGATGCAACGTGGAAGCTGGAGGCACAGACTTCTAGTGGAGCAGCCCTGAGAAGTTTGGTGGCTCTGAAGCTGCAGCTTTTTTGAAGGACTGAAACTGCATAGGGCCTGGTCTGTTACAGTTATGGTGTGAGACAGCATCTTCCAGCTGCTGTTCTCTTCATGGATAAAAGATATCGTCAGCTGGAATGATCTGCTTCCACATTTTGTATAGACATATTAAGTGCTTGGAAAAGCTCCAGGTTCTTCAAGTGAGTCTGTAAGGGGAAAAGCTACAGGCTGAGAGTACGAGGGAGAACATGTTGTTAGAACCATTTCATTGAAAAATAACTCCCCTTTCTTTTATCTGGGTAGACGCAATGCTGATAATTATGACTGTATGATTAGATGGTCATTGATAGATTGTTTATGTATTATTTTCTGATGTTTGTGTATACCTCTAGCTATTTCAGAGGGTGAAATGCTGCACTGTTGGAGCAGTAGGAAGGTACTATAAAACCAAGAGAAGTCTGCATAGACCTGAGTCATGTGTCCTAGATATACGATAATTACCATAATACACAAGAAATAGGGTTTTCAAGCAAAACTGTGAGGTGATACATTTAAAGCAAAGGAAGAATTTTTTTTCAAACAGTCATTAGTTAAAGCATGGAACTTGTTGCTACAGGCTGTTGTTGATGCTGAAGCTTACAGGAACCTTTTTGAAAGTTGGTAGGGGAAAAATATCTTTGGGTTTACAGCATACCACAACATCTGACTGCATCTTTAGCTTCAGCTTTGAACTTCCAGCAGGACTCTGGAAGTACAGGAGAATGCTGCCGAGTATCACCGTGCATTTGCCCTGTTCTTCCTTAGGACATGGCTGGAATGAGGACGTGGGCAAGAGGAGCTTTGCTCTGACTAGCTCCTTCAACTCTTACAGTAAATATTAAATGGAGTTGTGTGACAGGGAGGTAAGGAAGAAATAAAGGTAGAGGGTTGGATGTTGATTAGCACTGGCATGAATCCAAGGATGCAATCCAATAGTGTAAAGAGCCACAGAGCACTAGGGTACCTGAGGACAGCTTCAGCCCAGCTCCCCAAGGACTTTGTAGGCGCCAGCATCACACTTCAGTAAGGCAAGCACAGGCATAAATTTCCACCTGGCCAATTCAAGATCTTATTCCATCTGCCCAACCTAGGAGAGAAGAAACGGCTCAAGGGGAATCTATTAACTTCAGTAAGGACCCCCTTTGGGTACTTGATGACTAAAATCCTAGTCTTGAACAGAGCTGAGCACACACTTGCCGTGGTGTGCATTCACACACACAAATACATGTATCACCAAGGGCCCAGCTGCAGACCCACACTTCGCACATGAGTGCAGCATGTCCCTGGCACCCTAAATCTGATGTGTGTGTATGGGAATTCTGAGTCAACCCTGGCTGTGTACAAGAAGTGTGCAAGACCAGAGTGGTAGCAGAGCAGGTAGGAAGTTACTGATGGCAGTGCTTGTTTCAGCCCATTTGTTTTGCTTTCTCCATTTTTGTAGAGGTTGTGACAGTGGACAGAAATACATAAAAGTAAAGGCGATGTGTGTATTCTCTGGCCTTATCTGGTCAGCACTTACAGATTCTCTCACTCGGCAAAGTGACTACCCTGTAATCACTGGAGCATATAAATCTTGGCCTTTTTTTTATTGAGACCTGTGCGTAGTAATGGATGAGCAGAGAGGCAATTTCTTTCATAAGGAGATGAGTATTATGCAGTTTACAGGAGCCGCAGTTTTTCCTATTTGTTGAATCTATGATTTTTTTGCTTCCTGAACATCTGAGTTTTCTACTTGCAGGTAAGAAATATCTACAGTTTGTTGTAATGATATGAACAAAGCACAGAGTAGCCCAGTGTTCCCCACTGATTGGCATACACTGGGATCTGGAGAGCTATGAGATTATGTTGTTTGGAGAGCCAAGAGGAAGGAGGAGTAGCAGGACCAGTGTTCCAGCAGAGGTAACAGCTGCAGAGTGGCTTTGGACTGAGCTGCATTTGCCCTGGTACCCAGCATAATCCAGCTGCCTTTGCCTCAGCAGCATCAGCTGGCCCCGGAGTGGTGTCAGCGTTACTCACTGCTGGCTGTGTGCCCTACCATGGCATGGCAATCCTGCAGGAGTTTGTGGAGACTGGTAGCTCAGGAAGCCTCCCAGGTGACCTCTTGGGTCAAAGCCATCCAGGGCAATCTCAGCAAGAGTAGTGGCATTGACCAGTCAAGAGGTTCACTGACACTTGTGGCCGTGTTTTGACTTCGTTGCATGCAGGTAAAAGCTGTCCCGCCAGTTTGTTTGCTGATCCTCCCCCAGATCTGGCATTCCTCTCCTTATGTAGCCAACTGTAGTTGGTTATTATTTAGACCAAATCATGCCTTGAGCAAAACTGACATCAGTGCTAGGCCTCATTAGGAAAATGAGGAGCAGGGTGTGGGGAGGCGGCTGCAGGAAGTGCCACTGTTTCCCACCTCTGAACTGGGAGGTGAACACCCCTTGCCAGGCAGGTTAGTGGGGTCTGCAGTTTCAATGTAGCCCTTTGCCAACGCCCTTCAGTTACAGGAGGGGTAGGAATCTCACCAGATGGAGAGCTTTTGTCCTGCTTTCAGCTGGGATAGAGTTAATTTCTTCCTAGTAGCTGGTAGAGGTCTGTGTTTTGGATTTAATATGAGAATAATATTGATAACAACACACTGATGTTTTAGGTATTGCAGTGCAGTGCTTACCCTAAGTCAAGGACTTCTCAGTTTCTTGTGCTCTAACAGTGAGCAGGTCCAGAAATAAACTGGAAAGGAGCACAGCCAGGACAGGAGACCCAAACTGGCCAAAGGGATATTCCATGCCATCGAACATCATGCTCAGTGTGGAGGGAGATCACTGCCAGGGCTGATCACTGCAGGGGTACAGGCTGGGCATCAGTCAACAGGTGGTGAGCAGTTGTATTATGTATCACTTGTTCATCTATTATTATTACTGTTGTTGTTATTATTATTACCTTTATTTTAGTCATTACATTGTTCTTAACACTTGGACTTTACCTTTTTCCAGTTTTCCTTCTCATTCCAGCTGGGGCTGGGGGGCAGTGAGCAAGGGGCTGTGTGGCACTTAGTTGCTGGCTGGGGTAAAAACTCAACAGCTTTTGAAAAGTCGACATGCATGCTGTGTGATGGAGGCTGCTCCAGTGCTGTCTTGCGTTTGCTTTTTTCTAGTCACCATTTCACCAGTCACTAACAGGGCAACATGGTTTCTGTGCATCTCTGGTAATTTCAGAACCATGGATTTAAGTAAATGAAGACTAATCACATAGTTGTTGGTAGGTGGTAAAGTCTTTGTCTTCAAGTAGTGCAGAATTTCTTAATCTGCTTAGTTACACTGGCAGTTTGGAAGAGGGTGATTAGTGAAACCTGGAATAATTTTTTCATCTGCAAACTTCTTTTGCTAGCCATTTTTCTTTTCTTGTGTTTAAATATCACCTTGATGTTGCCTTGTGTCTCCTATACTTTATCTTACTTTATACTCTACTGGACTTTAGCTATGTAATTCCTGGTTTTCCCTTTTATCTGGTTGTTCCTGACCTTTGGAGTTGATCCTGTAACCAGAGGCGCAAGTAATGTTTTCCCACTGAAGATGAGACATGTCATATAAGACATTGTCTTTAATGTCACTCTCTAGTTCACTCTGTCTTGCTAGTTCAACCTGCAACAAGTTACTAAAGTTAACTTATAAATGGTGTGAGTAATTTATCTTATGAAGACAAGTACTGTTTGAAGAGAGTAAATGCCTGTTCCAGCCACCACAGCAGCAAACTCTGCTCGTGCTGTTGACATTGTCTGTCTCTTCTTTCACACCAAACAGGATACAAAAGCATTCTTACCAATGGACTCTTTCTAAACATGTCAGAAGCTTTTTTGGACCAGCACCTAGGAAATGAAACTGTGTTTTTTTAAGACCTCAGTTTTTATTTTGGCACAAATTATAGATGTTCACAGAAGTATCAGTAAGTGCAGGCTCTGGAGATGGGCTACTTCTCATTAAATATGCATGTGCTATTGTCTTCTTACTTATTTAGACCTAGCCTTCATTTTGAGGTCAGACTTTAATTTCTGAAGAATGTAATTTAAAGCTATGTACAGTGCTTTGTGATTACCTGGAACTAGTAAAGAAAAAGACTTGGAAGTGGCAAAATAAGTATGTAGGAGCTGTAGCTGCCTTAACTCTGCTAGAGGTAGTACAAAAGAAGGTCTAAACATTTGAGTGACTTTAACAAGGGGGCAGAAGAAAGTGAAGTGTCTGTTGCATTGCAAAAAGTTTTACAGGCAGAAGTTGACAACACAGGAGGCTCCTGCTCTCTGTATTTAAAGTTTACTTTGCCATTTGTCTTGAGTAGGTTCAGTGTTGTAGTGAATAATTTATAGGCAGTATGAATGAGCTCATTAGTCACCTTTTCAGAGCTCAAGTGAGTTTTGTGGTTGTCATTACATGGGTCTTCTGTTCGCAGGCACAACAAAGGGACGGCTCTTCGGCTGCCTGGTTTGTGCTGGCACAGCCCCGACTGGCCTGTCTGCTGCTGAAACCCCAACTCTGCTGCCCAGCACTGCCTCAATAACCTGCAGGGCTTTCTCCAGGGATAGCTTATTTCTTTTTTCTTACATGTGGTGTTTGGTTTGATATTGTGTTGTTTTCATGTTGGGCATGTTTTTCGTTGTGAAAAAGAATATTGAAGATTATGTGACAGGTGATGTGGAATAAGTAAAACCCTCTACTTGCATACAAGTAATAAAAATGACTTTTCTCCTCAAATATTCTTAAAAAATTTGTTATAGCCTGGCTTGATTTTGGCTGTGATGGAGTTAATTTTATTTCTAGTAGCTGATACAATGCTGTGGTTTGGATTTATTATGAGAATGACATTGGTAACATGCTGCTGGTTTAGTTGTTGCTGTGCAGTGCTTAGCCTAAGTCAAGGGCTTTTCAGTTTCCCATGCTCTGCCAGCAAGCAGGTGCACAAGAAGAGGTGCACAGGAGAGAGGACAGCCAGAACAGCTGACTGCAACTGGCCAAAGGGATAGTCCATATCAAAGAGCATCATGCCCAGTAGATAAACTGAGTGAGTTGGCTGCGAAGGGCTGATCACTGCAGGGGAACAGGCTGGGCATCGCGCAGCAGGTGGTGAGCAATTGTATTGCCCACCATTTTTGTGTCCATCTTGGGATTTATTTCTCTCTCCCTCCCTCTCTTGTATCTTCCTTTTCACTACTACTATCAATGTAATATTGTGCTTTATTTCATTTATTAAACTGTTCTTACCTCAACTCAAAATTTTTATCTTTTTGTGATTCTCCTTCCCATTCCACCAGGGGCAGGAGGAGTGAGTAAGCACATGCAGTACCTAGTTGCTGGCTGGGATTAAACCACAGCATAGCCATAACATTTTTTTGTCCCTGAAATGCTTACGGAAGTGCTAAACTGTGCTGGAACCAGCTGAACCTAAGAAAAGGGCTTAACCATCAATGTTTACAAGACTGCAGATTTAAAGAGAAAAACATTCCAAGATTATTTCAGTGCTTCAGCAGCTGAGGCCCACCCCATCCTTGTGGCATCCCTGTGAGAAACCTGTGGAATGTGAAATTTGCCTGCAAAAATTCTGTGAGGTGCCAGATGCACCATACCTCCCAGATCACTGCAGCTGCTCACTGAAGTTACCTGTTGCCAGAAAGACTGGGGCAGTGCCAAAAGGCCTGGCAGAAATTCATGTCCCAGTGAATAAGTCATTCCATTATAATACTGCACTCTTGTCACCGTAGAGAAGCTAAAAGCTGCTCGCAGGGAAACCCACCTCACAGTACGTGAATGTAGGAGCCAGGGGGGTGCTTCTCTGGCCACAGAAGTTGTTGCTGGGACGTGGGTACTTGAGCTGTGCTTTTTTGCTGTGCCAGCTTTCCTCCTTCCTCCCAAAATCTTGCTTACCTGCTCTGCCTGCTGGCTGCTCTCTGGTTCACTTGTGGCTGTGAAGGGGAGCACAGGACAAGACAGAACCTGGTACTGACTCTTTTTAGTCCTTCCTCTGCAGTTTTTCATTGTTTTCCATTCCTTGCTCCCTGGCACTTTTGATGGGCTGGTCTGTAGCACTAAAACCACACCAAGGATAGAAGTCTGCTGATTCGTTTTATGGCACTTAGTGTGTTTCCCACAACCTGCACCCTCTGAGCATCTCTTTGCAGACTAAACTGTAGGTCAGCACAGCCATGCTTGTGCTTCATCCCTGCACCACCTCATACAGGCTCTCATAGTTGTCTCTGCGTTGTTGCAATCTGGGAATCTGGATTTCAGACTATTTCCTCCAGGAACAGTGTTCAAGGAACGTACAAAGAAGAAGAGTAGAGCCAAGTAGTGAGTAAAGGAAAGGGCCCTGGTATATCCTGTGCTACAAAAAGCTGGAAATCAAGCTGGGACTCACACAAGTATAGCTGAGGCTAGGAAATGCACCTGGCACAAGCAAATGGTCAGAGGAGAGTAATTGCCTTCTGGCTCACAACATTAGTGATGGGAAACTATGCTTAGTGTCAGTTGCTGAGAACTTCAGTTGATGAGATGTGAACACAAACTTCACTACCTGTGAGATCCTGTGGCAAACTTAATTTTGCATAGATACACAAATAAAGGACAAATTCATAAAATAATTGATGAAGCAAACAATTTGTATTCAGGAAAGCTGAGGCAGAATTTGAGAGGTTGACATGAAATAATTTTGTCTTACTTTTAGAAATTCCACTTGGCAATGCAGTTTGGGAGCTTTAGAAAAAGAACGTGGTTTTCCATCGCAGTTTTTCCCAAAACTTCTGATCTTTACTTGTTTGCAGTGTTAGCTGCTGCTGTTCCTCTGCACTGCTTTTGAGAACAAAAATACAGTTGATTTCTGGTTCTGCTGATTACTTGTAAGTTTGACTTCAGCTGCCAAGTGGTGAATGCTGATGTTGAGATAACGCCAGGCCACATCTTGTGGCATTACACCTTTACAACAGAGAGCAGAGTCTGAGCACCAAACTCCAGAACATGGTTCTTTCATTTCAGCCTCTTTAAACACTGCAACTGGACTAGAAGTACTGGCTTGTATTACAGTTAATGTACCAACTGAGTTAGTTAGGTGAGTTCAGACCATTATAGCAGAAGACTCCAGTAAAGATATATTTATCCCAGCCACATTTTGCTTTCCACTGACTAGGCTACCAAAATAAGCTGCACTGGCAGACACTTCCCTTTCCCAGTATAAGCTAGGTTTGTGCTTGGGGTCCTTGTATGCTGGGTAATTACACTGTGAAAGCATCTCTCATATGGACCCATTTTAACAAATATATGTGGGACAAATGAGCATGCCTGATGCTCTCCTTCCACCACACTCATGCACAGAAACACAATGGCTGATTGCTTCTCAGCTGTATATAATTTTAGCACTAAGTATACTCATTTCTCTAGAAACTGCAAGCGTTACTACAATAACATCGTAAATGTGCATACATTAATTTATAAAGGAGCTGTTTAATAAAAACTGGGGATTTTATTGGAAGAAATTAATTTTATTTTAGCCTGTGAAACAGAAATGCTGTAGATAGTTTTGTTTGCTCACACTTCTGACAAAGCTTTGTATTGGTGCTCCTTTTCTCACAGATTCAGTTCTGTTTCCTCTGGGTTTTATCTGCTGGGGAAAATGAGAACTTGAATTAAATGCAGGGTTGGGGAAATGCTCTGTAAATCTGATTCCATATTCTTGAGTGAATGAGCAAACTATAGATCTATTGGTAACCTGGAGTAAGTTGGGCCTTCATTGCATGTGCAGCTTATAGTTTAGTGTTTGCTGTGGGTGAAGAAAGGGGAGGGCACGCTTGCAAAAGCCATGGGACGGGCAGGCAGGGTACAACTGCACTCAGAGCAGCTGCAAAGCCAGAGTTGCTCTCTTCAGGGCAGCAGGGCACTGTTTGTCAGCCCATTAGGTGTGTTACCTCTGTTCAGGGCAGAGACTCTGGCTGTTCTGGTCCTGTTCCAGGAATTCAGGCACAGCTGTTTCTCTGCCCCAAAAGCAGGCATAGTGCAAAAAACAAAACCAGGCTGGTCTGCTGTGGTTAAAAATAAAGAAGTGTTGATACTGCAGGAGAAGAATGCTGAGAACAGGAGTTGTGAAAGAGGAAGTGAATAAACACATGCTGTATTCATGATTTAGTTTTTATAAGTTCTCGAAGATGTCCAATGTGCTTGTGCTCTGTACAAGATTAAATCCATTGCCTCAGAGAAAACAGAAGATTAGAAATATCAAGACTGATGGGGACACACCAGTCATTCTGCATGGGGGAAGAACTGACACAAAAAGAAGATGGTCAGTGTATGGTGTCAGGGTCTGAGCTGTGTCCCACAGCAAGGATCTGATTGCAAGAGTCAGCAGCCCTGTCTACATCACTCTTTGAAAAGTACATCAAGACCATTAAGAATTAGGAGGGTCTTTTTGTACAGCTGTGTGTCTAATTCTAAATCCTGATGAGCAAGCTTTGCTGGCAAACTTGCAGCAGACTTCAGGGAAGAAATCTGACTCTGATGTAGACAGACTAAACATTGACAAGGACACTAGTCAATAAAGACATGGTAATCAGAGACCAAGTTAGGAAGAGGGGCTTAAAGGTGAGGATAAAGAGTGCAGGACTCTTGAAGTGTGGCAGGTGAGGCTAGAAGGCAGAAAGTAGAAGTATTTAGCAAGGTCATGTGACACGGTGTCCTGCTTTTGACTGGAACAGTGGTGCTGTATTTTTGGATTCAGTATGAGAATTAAGCTGTTAGCACACTGATGCTTTAGTTGTTGCTGTGTAGTACTTGCCCTAAGTCAAGGACTTTTCAGTTCCCTGTGCCCTGACAGTGAGCCGTGCAGAAGAAGCCGAGAGGAAGCACGGCCAGGACAGGAGACCTGAACTGGCTAAAGGAATTTTCCGTACCATAGAGCATCATGCCCAGTGTATAAACCGTGGGGGAATTGGCCAGGAGGGGCCAATTACCTCTTAGGGATGAACAGGGCATCAGTCAGAAGGTAATGACCAAATGTATTGTGCATTATTTGTTCCTCTTGGGTGTAATTCCTCTTTCTGTCTCGTATTATTACTGTCATCATCATAATCTTTTATTTTGTTTGAAATATGAAACTATTCCTATCTCAACCCATGAGTTAAGGGTGGATTTTTTTGGTTTTTGAGGTTGTTGTTGTTTTTGGGTTTTTTTTAAAATTCTGATTCCTCTCTTCACTGTGTGTGTGTGACAGAAGGAGCAAACGACTGCGGTGTGGTATTTAGTTGCTATCTGGGGTTAAACCATGACACATGGTCATAATACTAGCAAAGAAAGATGTTCCCAGCAGAGATGGAGATTGCGGGGGGAAGATGAGCCTGTGAGCCCATGACCCTTGCTGTGCTGTGTGCTTGATAGCTTGTGGGAAATTTTCAGGGATTCCAATCTAGAGTAGGATAAGAGATAAAGGAGTATAGGGAGATGGCTGGAAATCCTCATTAAATAAGATACTGCAACATCTGCAGTTGGTATTCTGAAATCTGAGTGGAAAGATTAGACTGTTGTATATTAGCCCACAAGGCTAAAGTGCAGCTCTGCACTATTGGAACTTCTAATCAGCCTTCAGTACGGCAAGTACTTTGGTCTTTATGTATAAACAGTTTCATCTGTCAGTGTTGCAAATCTTATGCTAAATGAATTAGTATTATTGCTGTCTCAGAAATGGGGAAGTCAACACCCTAATAAATTCGGGGGCTTGCCTGAGATTACAGTGAGTAGTTACTTGATGGCCATACATTAGTTGTTCTGCTGCTGCTGTAGTCTCTAAGCCAGCAGTTAATGTCCTTTCAGTGGAGCTGCATGACATTCTGCTCTTTTCTTAAATCAGCTATACTAGGTATTCCAGAAAAAAGTCAGAAGTTGGGGAACAGTCTTCCCAAGAGGCAAGATACCAGTGTTTACCTTGTTGCTGGTATTTTAGTGCTCTGCAAGTCAGCAGCTCTAGTTGCTGTTGAGCTCAGAGGTAAGTGGGAGCCAGCGAGCGGCTGCCCTGCATTGCTGCCTCTCATGGGGCACCTCAGCGGGGAGCGTCAGCCTGCCCTCCGACCCAGCGGAGTCTGTCCCCCTGCTCTCATAACCTTCCTTCTCCGCCACCTGCTGCTGGCCCCCGTGCTTGATCATGCCGGCTTTTCTGCCTACACAGCAAATGTCTCACAGTGGCCCTTCAGTGCAATCTCTAGTGTGCACTCGGGGGAAATTCCTACCTGCCATGGGAAAACCAGAAAACTCTGATCATATTCCACCAATATTCATGGGGCCACTAATATTCATTTGGCCACTAATTCTGAACAGAAGTGAGCTGAATAGGATGCATACTTAATGCATTCAAGGTATAATTTTCTTTGCATACTACCCTGCATCTCATGAGCCTTCCCCTTTCTCACTTCAGAAATACTTCTCATTAGCAGAATTCTTCTTGGTAGTCTTTCAAGACACTTGACTTTTACAAGTGATAATAAATGCAGTAAATCTCCCTGCTTGCCAATAAAGAGGCATGTTGATTCACTGAGAAAAATGTCTGAAGCATTTGGAGTAAATTCAGGTGGGTGGAGTTATGACTTGATAATTTAGTTTGGGTTTGAAACCAAAGGGCCGTGAGATAAGAGCTGTGTAAACTAATGGCCTTGCTGTCTGTTGGAGTGTTGGGGCTGGTGGAGTCACGGGGCAGGATTGCCAGTGGGTAATGATGATACTTTGCTGCCTGATAGGTATTCTTCCCATTCTGCAATTCAGCTGCTGGTGTGTCTTCTTGAAAATATGCAAGAATGTGAAATAGCAGTTCACTGGGTAGGGGAGGGAAAGCTATTGGCAAAAGACGTCTCAGCTAGTTATGACAGGAATTTCTAGTTCCAGAGAATCAATGAAATGCTTCTTATCCCTACACTTTGAGAATGAGGTGCTTGCCACTCTTATCTAAAACTGTGAATTTTATGAGTGTTAAAGAGATTAAAGGAGGTAACCCATCCATTGGGAAATAATACAGAATTCCCTAAAGGTCTGGAGGCAGCTGTTTTAACTTTTCTAAATAAAATAGCTAAAATGTTTTCCTTCCTGGCTTAGTAACAATTTCTGTGTCCGGGGAGGACTGCACTGGGAAGGATACCTGTATTTCTGACTTAAGTGATATTGTTTATACATTTCTGCAGCAGGCATTGTCTATAGTGAAAGGAAAATTTATTTCAAAGTATGCTAAATCTGCAAGCATTGTTTACCCAGAGCGGAAAATGTTTGATTTTTGTGGACCAGCTATGAAACAGTTCCATGTACTTGTTTTGTGGGTAGACAGCCATACTTTAATTTTGTGCTGCAAATCACTGAAGCTACTTGAGAGCCGGCATGTAACATAGAAGAGGCTGTACATTCAGCTAGTGCTGTCTAGACTGGACAACTACTTTATTTTTAAATCAAGTTAGTTCCCTTGAATTAATTCAACTGATGGCAAGGGTTTTTTACGGAAGTTAATACTAGTTATGTCAGGGTATGTTAGCAGAGGAGAAAATGCACCATTTTTCCTAACTGAGTCAAGCCTTCTTTTAAAGCAGATTTCCTTCAGGAAATATTCACCCCCTCCCCCCTTCCGTCGGCATTTACTGCAGATTTCTGCAACACGGTTCTTTACTGTGCACCGCACACCACAGCGGTGGCCGTAGTGTCACGACTCCCGGAGCCAGCAGCAGAGCCGCCGTGCGGGAGCCCGGGATCCCGCGCCTGTCGCTGCTCGCACACCGCGCAGGGCCCGGCTCTCGCTCACACAGCGGGGCAGGTGCCTGGCTCCGGCCGGCGGACTCGTGTGTGCCGCCGGGCCGGCAGGTTCGCCCGTTTTCGGCAGAATTACCTGCCCACTGAGAGGCTGTTGAAAGATACCTCCCCGCTCCTCTTGCGGGAGAGGTAGAAGCAGGGCTCCGTTGCGCTAAGCCGTGGGCTTCTGGGGCTCGTCGGTGCCTTCAGTGTACACCGCGGTTCAGTCGGGGTCGGCCTGGCCGGGTGGGGGAAAGGAGACTCGCACAAGTGGGAGCGCCGCGGCTGCCGGTTCTCTGTGCATCAGGACTTCCCGAGCGCTTCCCGCCCGACCTCGGACACCCGCTCGCCCCCGGCCGGTGCCGCCGGCCCGGCACGACCCGGACGCCGGGCGGGGGCCGGA